>JBBMKC010199897.1:0-14190 GCA_037834085.1 Bipalium vagum | reverse complement strand
TTTATATCAAAAAAATGAAAAAATGATAAAAATAGAAAAAAGAAGGATAATAAAATTATAATAAGAAACAGAAACTTGCCAATTTTAAAAGAGAAGGATTAAAGAAGCATATAAAAGCGAGAAGAAATTACAAGAAAATCAGACAAAAAGTAAACAGGAGTAAAAAGAAAAATTATATTTCAATATTCGACCAAACGGACGCAGACAGAATCAAATCAGCATTCTAGACTACGGAAAGCAAATCAACCACTTGAACTAACTGAAAAAGCTTCACCAAAACAGAGATCATGCCCACATGAGATAACCGACCATTACAAGAACTGTCCAACGCAACCTCGCCACAAGAAAAAAGTATTTAAGGAGCAATAATCGGCAACACGAAAAAAGAAAAAATTATTAAATACTGAAAACATCGCTCAAGGGTAAATCATTTGAAACGATCAAAGTTCAAAAACGTTAGTGATACCAAAGTCCGGAAAACATTACAAGTACGAGGAATCAAACCCGGAGATAATCGATCAAGTGGACAACTATATGCTTTTTTGATAAAGTAAAATTTTTATATTTAAAACTTGTTGCATATTTGTAACAAAGTTTTTATTATAATAATAATTTTTTATATCTTTGCACATTGTTGTTTATTTGTCATTATTAGTAGCATTTCAATCATAGATATTGGAAAGTTTTAAGTAAAAGAATTTGGTTTATAATATTAAGTAAATTTTATTAATACTTGTTGCATTCGTGTAACAAAGTCTTACTATTATTAAGTTTTATATCTATATTAATTATATAATATATAACTAGCTTGGAACCAAAGGTTCACAAGACTAGAGTCGATTTTAAATAAGTTTTATATTCATATTTGTGTTATTTCATTCTTCTATTAAAACAGACGTGTCCTGTTAGACAAGACACAGTTTGTAGTAAATAAATAACTAAATACTCAGACCAGGACCTAAGGATCATTTAATTTTTTTGTTCTTATTTCCTATTACCTTTTTCTTTTTATTGTTCATATTTCACACGCTAAGTAGGGCGGTGAAATATATTTTTCTTCTTAATCGAGGACCTCTGAGCCTAAGTGCGAAAGGATTTTTCATAAATAATAATTACAATTTAAAAAATCAGATTTATCAGTCAGAATCGATATCACCCATTTGTAATAATAAACTTTATTTTGAACCAAAATAAAAGTATTAAAAGTTAAATCGTTTTCTTAGTTAATTTAAATAAATCCAATCGAACACATTCATAAGCAACCTTCAACCGTTAAGGCCTAAGTATTACAGTAAGCTCCACCTTTAACTTCAACTTATCTCATCTCACAGGATCTTAACAAATGCATTGAGCAGAATTTTATTGTAAAATCAATAATGGAGAATTTTTTTAGAAAGCGGAAGAAAACTGTTTCTCTTCACTTATGCTGGCTAGATCTTGCTGATGCCTTTGGATCAATCCATCATTATCTCATGTGTGGCATTCTTGAAAGAATGGGATTCAATCCACAGAAAATTAATATCATCAAATTATATATACGGATTTCATGTCAATCTACAAAATTGGTGATAATGTCTAGGAACCAATTCACATAAGAAAAAGAGTTCGACAAAGCTTCCCACTGTCAATGCTTCTTTTTAAAATCTGCATTGACTTCTTACTTAGAAAATGCTTAGCAACCTGCAAAGATCCAATCATTTTGCATAGCTAAAAAATATCAACACTGGTCTACGCTGATGACATTATTTTAATGTCTGAATCCAATGACAACATTAAAAGCTTGTTGGAATCAGAAACCCACATTCCCTCACATTCCGTCCGAAAATATGGATTCTTCAGAAATGATGGAGTTGAAGATACTTTGAAAATTGACGTCGAAAGAAGAACTGCAGAATTGCATCTTCAACTTCCAGAAAATTACAAGATGTGGCCTCAAATAAGATCAAAGCCTATAAGAATTTTATACATTCGTTACTCATCTATGAATTCCGCACAAGAAATGTGGAAATTCTAGCTTTGAATTCTCCCAGTTACCATCAAGTCAAAGACCAACCAAGAGGAAAAGAATATGACCAATATTCCATGGGGATAATGAGAGAAATGTTGGATTTTCCCCACGACAGCAAAAAAGCTTCATCTTTGCAAATCAACAGTTCGGCGGAGTTGGAATGACAAGTTCAGCAGATGAATACGCGATACAAGAAATCGCCCAGAACTTCAGAAGGCTAACTTGTGAAGGCGAAATTGTCAAATCAATCGCCTGGAAAGAACTTACTGAAACATTTTAATCCAGAATAACAATAACGGAAAAATCTGAAGGAAAAGAGGAATTAGCGACAATTTTACAATGCATTGATTGGCGAAACGGCGGAAAAACTGGAAGAGGACTATGCAGTACTTGATGGGTTAAGTGTCGAAACACTGTGAGACATTTTGCTTCACTAAAAATCTCTATTCGATTTCATTTCAAATGATCTTCTACTGACAATCCAACGTGAAGAAGAAAAAGAAAGGACAATCTTATTCTCTTTTCAAAAGAAAGCAATCTGCTTCTAGCTACACAGAACTAATCAAATGAATTATTGGTGCATGTGAAAGTCTCTAGTCAATCAGGGCAGAGTTGCTGAATCACTGTCAAAGTCAAAGATGAGTAACCAGCTGATGACTAATGGTAAAATTTCTTGTTGTGACTGGAGCTTTGTCACAAAAGTAAGAAACTATCTGTTAAAACTCAATAACAGACATCATTTAACAACACGATGCCGACTTTGCAACTACAAGTTGGAAACCTAGGCCCATGTGTTCAATCACTGTAACATGACCAAAGTGAATCAGCGATACAACAAGATCAGTGAAGCACTAGTGAATTTTCTGAAAAAAGAACAACTGAAAAATACACATCAACAGCAAAGTGAAGAACGTCGACAGCTAATCGCCCGAACATTCATATTTTTAAACCCGAAAAACGACGCTACGCTAGGGTTCAATTCAAACGATATCAATAGGGCTACCACGAGTATGATTTGAGCAAGTATCCATGCAAGCCGAAATATCTACGTAGAGCAAAAAAGTGGAATTCCGCAAAGATACTAAACTAATCTGATAATTCTGCTCAACTTAAAAAAACTATTGATTGTTAATTTATGGTGATTTTCTTTATTATTCAATGCCTTCTATTATTCGCATTTGTGTATTATTTTTCCCTTCTTATTAAAAGATTTTTACATCAAGGTGGTCAATCGACTTCCATGTCTTTTATTGTATATTATGTTATATGAAAGATATATTTTCCTATTAATACTGTATATTTGAATTTTATTATTATTTTGAGCACGGTTAAGGCAAAGCCTTTGATAACTAGATAAAAAAGAATTATCAACTTTTATCTTTTCTGAACATAGATAAATGGATATTCTAAATAAACTACATAAATATATCTATAATTTCTTTTCAGTTCTTTCATAACTTTAATTTTCATCTTCATACACTTTCCCCGTTGGTAAACATTTTGTCATAAAACTAGAATATAAACTATTAACATCATAAGATTTTAAATATCTTTCTTTAAAATAAGAGCTTAAATTTGCCATTGTCACATGAAACTTTGTTGAATCATTAGAGAAACAAGAATTGTTAAAACTCATAATAACTTCAAATTCATTATTCTTAGAAGATTTATACGAATAATCAAAATTTTTATTTTTTATTTTGTTTAATTTAATATATCTATTTCCATATACAGAAGAAATTCCACCTCTTATTCCCTTTTCACTTATTTATTTTCATCAATTTCACATACATATAATTAAATATTATTTTGTTTATAAAATTTTTAATATCTATTTTGATAGGAAAATTTATATCATTTAAATTTAATTCATATATAAATATAACATAATTATTTACTCTATCACTATGATACATTGCTGGATGTATATAAGCAATTACAGAATAAAAACATTTATCATTTTTTTAATATTTTTTATAAATTGTGATTTGAATGGTAATTTTATGTATGATGATCCAACTAAACTTTGATATTTAAATAAATCTAATCTTATTGATATTATTCTCTCTAATTTCCACCTAGATTCTTTTTTTCTTTCTCTTCTATATACTTATTTAAGTTTTCTAAGTGAAATGAAATTGTATTATTTATTTGATCCTCTTTTATTATTTTTTCAGGTTTTGAATAAAATTGATTTATTAAAATTTCATTTGTTTTTAAAGAAATTTTAAATGGGTGAATAAATATAAATTTAATAAAAATTTGATAACTAAATTTATTGTTATTATATTTAAAATAATAATTAATTATTTATTAATTCATCTTGAAAATTAAAAATATTGTTAAGTTCCTAAAAAGTGACTGATTTTAAGTTAAGCATATCGAAATTTGGCTTTAAGGTTTTTAACAAAGTATTTAATATCAGAAGGCTTTACTGATGAACGTTCTAGCACAAAACTAAAAGTCATTGTCACAATATAAAAAAAATCGGAAAGAAATGAACAAATGTTTAATAAATCTTTTTGATGAAAATCTTTCACAAAACTTTATAGTACAATTAATTAAAAGATTTTAACTGTCAGATCAGATATCTTTAGACATAGACTTAGTCTAGTGTGCTAAAGCCCTCAGACATTTGCCAGCTAGCAACTGTGTAAACTTTAAACAAAAAGAGAAAAAGGAGAAAAACAATAAAAATTTAATTGATCCTCGATTAAGAACCGAGTATTTATTTTGAAGAGATTTAAGGTTAAACTTTAAGTCAATCGGTTAGGATTGCTTAAAGGTTGTTTTTAATTAAGTTTAAATTAATAAAATACTGCTGTGTTGATTAAATCAAACAGTATATGTAGATAATAGATTAAATTATAATAATAATAAAAACAACAACTACTAACTATGAATTATTTGCAATTGATGGCTCTCTAAGTTCACTTGTTATTTTCCGGTCTATCTTGGCGAAAGGATGGCCTATTTATATAGAAAATATTTAGTGATAGACTTGTGATCGAAGCGTAATTTGCAACTGACTGTTAAAGTACCTGTGGTCACATTGACCTCAGTTAACTTATTTATATTATTATTTTCTTAATTATATTTATATTTTTGAAAGTACTAAAATACTTAAAAGATAATTTATTATATTTTTTTATTATAGAAATTATTATTATTTTTCAATTTTTTGTATATTTAGTTACCTAAGGTTTCTAATTTTTATTTTACTATTATATTTCTTTTTATAATTTCTCATAATAATAATAGTAATAATAATAATTGTATATTATAATTATAGACATAATCCTTTACAAAAAATAAAAATAACAATATTAAATGTTTTTTAATTCAATTATGACACAAAAAATAAATGTTTATTGTTCCAAACACTAAAATAAAATGTTTATTGTGAAATGCTTCACAATACTTTTATTATTATCATCCTGAATATTTTTAGATAATTAAATTTTACTGAATTTTCAAATTAATGCTGTTTTAGTTTTAAAATTTTTATTGCATTCAATACAAAATAAATCCACTCTGGTTTCAATAATTTTTATAATAATAAGATGTGTATTAAATAAAAAATAATGAAAACTTGAAAAATATTAAAACCAAATACGGTTAAATTTTAAAACTTTTTTTCAGGCACCTCAACTGTAATAAATCCATAAAAAATTGTAAAATCAAAAATTTATAAAATTCATAAATTTGATAATTTACAAAAAATCATTCAACTTAAATCAATGAAAACCAAATTTAGTTAAATTTAAAAAATCAATAAAATTTTAAATTAAAAAAAATCTGAAAAAATGACACTGCAAAATCAATAATGAAAATTCAATTGAAATTTGAAAAAAAAAGTAGTGTGAAAATGGTTAATTGCGTGGGTGTTGTTCAATATTTTATATTGCAGTTTTCTGAATTCAACATTTTGGGTTCAAAAATTGAAAAATAATCAAAACCAAATTTGGTATTCATAAAATTGAAAAAAATTAATACAAAATTATATTTTTTCAATATTTGAAATAGTAAAAAGTGAAAGTCAAATTTGAGGAATTGTGTTGGTCGCAATTAACCATTTTCTTACTATTCATCAGCGAGGTAAATTTTTACTTTAGTTGAAATGAAATATTTTTAATTTTTTTTCGATATTTATGTCTTTTATTAATTTACGATTAATGTAATAAAAAATTTTTGTGCGGAAAATATTTTTTAACAAAAAAATTTATTTAAAAATTATAAATTTTGTTTTTGTTTTATTAGGTTATTTTAAATATTTATAATATTTTAAGTATATTAATTTTTAAAATTTTTTAAATTGTTAGATTCTCCTGAACCTGATGATTCAATGGTTGCCACTCAATAAGAAAAATAAAAACATTTATTGAAATAATAAATTCTTTGGTGTTAAGAATTACAATATAATTTATCTAATTTCATTAATTTTTAACAATGCGAATTTTTTGTTTATCAAACTAGATTGACTGAAAATGGATTATTATCTTTTATTAATTTTGTAAAAATATAAAATGTATGTGATAAAATTTAATTACAATCGCTTTTTATCAAATAATTGATTAAGACTGAATATATTTGAAATTCATTACATTAAAATCATTACATTCTGATTCTCGTTGTCTTGACGACGAAGCCTTTGAGAGTTTTTTCAAAAAAATTTGACTCAAAGGCTGTTATCAGTTGAAAGTGGTGCTAATTATTCTTTTCTGGTGTGCAGCCAAAAGTTTATTTTCATTTGGCTCATGCATGGTCTCAACTTTATAAAGGAGAGAAGGAACAAGGTTCATTTCGTCACCCGACAAACATTGTCTCACAATCCACACCAGTTTCACAAACACCTTTATCAATAGTACCATTTTCCTTTAATCCTATCAGCACAACTTTAATATAACTACCAATGGACAATTTCCAACAAATTTGATACCTTCCATTCCTCAATTTATTAACCCACATAATATTCCAAATCTTATGACCTAATCGCTCAAATATCTGATGGAGCATTTCTCTCAAATATGAATTGTCTCCAACTTTGGTCATTTGTGGGCCAGATAAAATTAATATCTATTGAAATTTTTCTTACCTTTCATATTATAGAAGATAAATAATATAAAGTGCTATTTGAAATTTTATTAGCAATATTTGTCTCTAAAATCCAACCATAGTACCGGAATCATAAAATAATAAATTAATTTAATAATAATATTGTAGTCACTATCCCCATAATCCTGCCAATGACAGTTGGTGGAGTCAGTAACTCAGATAACTACTAGAGTAAAAATGAGCTAGGTTTTATTTGCTGCATTACATGAAATTAAGTAAAAACAAAGATTATTTTGACTGGACACATAAAGATAATAATTGAGAACATAGAAAAAAGAAAATTAAATCAAAGGGCGCTGCATAATCAATTTTTGATAAGGCTACTTTTTATCGGTCAATACAATTTGAGAAACGTGGAAAATGGAAATCATTAAGAAATCAGTAGACGTCAAAGTGTTGTGATATCAGTGCAAGGTATTTTGTCTGTCATAAATCGTTCGTTTATAGAAAAACACATCTCAGGCATTTTTCGTGGTCGCCAGGTCCCGCTGTTTCACGTTGTCGCTGTTATTGGTTCCTTACAAAAATTAATCTTTCATACATTATTCACATACTTGTCAACTTCCATTTCTGCCAGTTAGACATCCGTGTCGTTTTGAATATTTTTGTCATCACTTTTTCAATATACACATAATATAATGTAATATATATTATTAAAGTAGAATCTAAAATACTTTTAATGTACTATGAAATTAAAATATACTTTAACTCAAAAAAATTACTCAATAACAATTTAAACTTACTGTGTCAAAAAATTTATCTAAACAAGTACAATTAGTTAAAAAAATTTATATATTTTAAATAAGTATTTTATATAGATACATAATTAATTATAAAAGTTCTTTTATTAAGCATCGTTTATAAAGATATCGGTTGTGTCAAAAAATTTGACCATTTGATTATTTTCCACGGTTTCAATATTAGATTTATTTGCACAAAAGTACTAATTGTACTATTATAGTCAAATTATTATCATATCGAAAGCTTAAACAAATCTGAATTTGAGTAGCAACCATTGCATCATCAACAGGCTCAGGAAAAACTAAAATTTTTAAAATTAAATAAAAAATAATATACTTAATATATTATAAATATTTAAAATAACCTAATAAAAAAAATACATATATATAAAATTTATAATTTTTAAATTAATTTTTTTGTTAAAAAATATTTTCCGCACAAAAAATTTTTTGTTACATTAATCTTAAATTAATAAGACATAAATATCGAAAAAACATTAAAATTATTTCATTTCAACTAAAGTAAACATTTACCCATCAGCGATGTATATAAAAATCAGACTTCGAAAATTTATTATTTTGCTTGAGTATTTTAAAAAACATTAAAAATGTTAGAGACCTGTCCAAAAGTCTGGTTTTCATACCTACTTTGAAATTTCTTATAAATTTTGGCCTTAATCTTATTAAATAAATTTTAGAATTTTATTGACCTTATGAAATTGGTTTTCTAATGAAAAAAATATGATAATGGTAAATAAAAAGATAGTTTTAAAAAATATTTGTAATATGCATTAAAATTAAAAACAAATTAATATAGAAATAAACTTCAAATCCCAAAATTTATTCGCACATATCAAATAAAGACAATCAATTGAAAAGGTAATTATACAAATATTAATTGATTGAATATTTCTAATTTACAAAATCAGATTCATGTTTTATAAAAATCGATTCGTAAATATATTCCTGATCGACACAAAAAGAAATTTTAAATATAATATATATCAGAATCAAATTTAATAAGCTTTTTATTCTTTTCTTTTCCTGGCTTCTTTCTTGAAAAAATCTAAGAGACAACGAAATCCTGTACTGGTCAGTGCTCTGGAATATGCATACATCGTCCTTCCGTTGTTATACTTTCGAGAAATAGCCTTCAGAATGATTAACTAAATTGAAAGAAAGGAAACATTATTTTACCCTATAATTGGAAGCTGTAGGCTGCTTGCTGACAATGATGCAAAGATTTCGTACCAAATGCATGAAATCTGAGGCCAACAGTCCACTGGCTGTCTGCAGACGTTCGTTCCAAACCTGTTCGAAATTTGATTCTACGTTATGACAAATTATTTGAGCCATGCAGACACAAGACGCAGTCATCATATTAATTGAGTGACCAGTCGCTTCGTAATCTTGAAGGGACAATTCACAGAAGAATCGTGACAAATAGTGGGACATGGGACTAGCCTTTAAAATAAAAAGTTCAACAAATCAAGATAAAATCATTACAACCTCAATAACGACGTTGTAATGTCGAATGAAACTGATGGGTAACGGAAAGGAGAGCTCGAAATTTAGTGTTTCCAGAAATTTTATTTCTAGATCACGGCAATCGTCTTTAATTGCGATCAAATCGAATTCTTTCAGCAAATCGTCCAGACTGGGAGGAGAAACCTCTTCAAATTTAGCAGCAATAAAAATGCTCATCATAGCAATTTTAGCTAAGTCTACCATTTTTATGTTTGCTTTGTGAGCCTATTATAAATCTTTAAGTACGCTGATAATTTGAATTAAATTATAAATGATTAATAAGAGAAATATTGTGAAAGAAACAATAAATATAAATCATAATTTATAATTAATAATTTTCAAACTTTCAGAGAATGGATTTTATCGCTATTAGAAAAATTTTAGCCTTTTAAGATAGTCAATTCTACTTTCAATTTTGAATTTAGCATTAGATAAAATCACAGTGAAGCATAAGAAGAATTTTAGTTTATAACTATATTTTCTCATATTATACTGACATTAATTAATGTTTAAAGATAAATTGCTTTACAAGTTTTTTAATATTTCAAGTGATATATTTGCTTTGAAATATTAAAACGGAAATAAATTTAAAGTGATGAAAAATTACCTTAATAAACCTGTCCACAATAGAAATAGATAAGTGAAGAGTGTCAGCACCCAGAGTAAAACGATTAAGTGATTCAATTATCCAATTGATATAAATATATCGTTGCCTCGGGCCAACTTCAAGACTGTTTTCCAAAAAATCCCGACCAAGTGGTTCATTTGTCAGTTCACAGTCCATCATGTAATCATTTATATTTGCCAGATATTCTGTATGCATATATTCATTTTTCTTAGACTGGTCAGGAAACCATATAGGATCTCCATTGTTATGTAGATGTTTAAAATGTATTCTAATAACCTCACGTCGAATTTTAATATTGTTCAAAAATTGTTGTCTGCTTTCAGCAGTTAATAATTCGGAAGACAATGGCCAATAAAGAGGGTTTTTACACAAATATTCATAATCAATAATATTTTCTTTATCTATAAATCATAAATAATATTAACATAAAATTAAGTCAAACTTTCATCTTTTAATATAAATTTTGTAACATTAGATGATATCTTGTTAACAACATCAATATTATTTTCATCATTTTCCACGTTCTTTAACATACAATTGTATTTTTCACATTTATTCATTTTCTTTAATGCATTTTTGTTAATTTTTTCAGCTGGCTTAGATTCTTTAAGAATATTTTTATTTTCGGTCACTTTTAAAGCCACTCGTTTTCTGGCAAATCTACCATTTAGAGGACTTTTGTGGTTAATTTCCCGCTAAGTAAACTCCATATCAACATGATTAATTTTATAAAATCTTACATTACGCAAAACAATTCTTCTAGTATTCATAACAAATTCAATTTCTCAAAATGCATAAATATACTTTCTTTAATTTTGAAGTAAATTAAAACAAACTTAAAATTTCAAAAATTTTTAACTATTCGATATTTTAAAAAATTCTAAATATTGTCTAAAATCTCAGTGTTTTCATAATCAATCAAATTACCTTTTAAATATATTTTAAAATCTAGATAATAAATTTTAAATAAATTTTGGGATTCTCAATCTTTAACAAAATTTTAGATAACATTTCAAACCATAGTAAATTTAAAAGTATTTATAGTTAACAAAAAGAACTTACTGTAATTAAATAGTTATTTAAAGAAAAAAAGTAAATAGATCAATTATTTTTAAATAACATTTCAAGTTATAACATACCAAATTTCATTTGTTCAATTAAAATTAGAATCTTATATACTCTTCTAGAGACTAATCAAATCCACTAAGTTTATTGAAGAAAAAACTTACATAAGAAATGAGATAATATTTCTTAATTTTTTAATATCAAATTTCAGAGGGGCTTGATAATATATGCGCTTTAAATTTCATAAGGAAATATTTTTTACTTATTTCTTAAAATTTTAAATTATATTTCATTTTTTCATTTAAAGAAATCTTGGAAGATTATATTTTAATCCAATAAGTATTTTATTTATAGTTTAGAATATTACCAAAAACAATTTTGAAAAATAATGATGAAAAATTTAATTGTTACATAATCACAATCTATAATATTATTTTAAAATTTTTAAACATTCGTGTAAATTACTTCAACTCAAAATTTTTCAGGCTTAATTACAAATTTTAGAATTCAGTCTACTATATTCGTTCCTTTTCATTGCTATGAAAGATAAAGTGTTAATGTTCTTACTTATTCATAAAATTGAAAATTATTAAAAAAGCAAAATTTTCAATTTACATTTCATTAATTGAAAAAATAATTAATAATTAATAATTAATTATATTGAGACAGTGACTCAAAGCCTAGTGGTTATAAGAAAAAAAGAGAAAGATATAGAATTAGAAACTTTAATAGAAAAATTAAGTAAAATCAAAAATTAAAAAAATTCTTATCAAAAATAAATAATAACTTTATTAAAAAAAGTAAGAAAAAGAAATAATACATCAAAACAGGATAATGATATTTTATATTTGATGCTAACAATTTATATGGATGACCAATGTCTCAAAAATTACCTAAAAGGAGATTTTGGATCATGTTTTTTGACCGAAATGACTATTAAGTCTCTTTTTTGACTGATCTCTGACATCAAGGTTTTTTTTACCGATCTTAATTTTTTCATGTTGATATTAAAGAAATGAATATTAAACCAATAAGCAGCATGGCAATGGGTATTTCATCCTATGCAATTATGTTTTTAAGGGAAAACAGACTGTTATTACTATAATTATTACTGGTTGTGTTTTATGGCGCTGCTATACGAAAAATTTCAAAAATTACAATAGATATTTTTCTATAAGAAGAAAATCCTTTTTTGAGAAATTCAGAGTGACACAAAGTGTACCTTGCCTATCCCCCCCATTTTTCCTCCCAGCACACACGCTCATTCGTCTGTCAAAAACGTGTTTATAAACAGGGTACACTTTGTGTCGTATAAAAAAAACTAAATAAATAACTAAATAAATAATAAAAAAAATCATTAAAAAATCATTAAAAAATTACTAAAAAATCAAAAAATTTAAGAATGAAAAAATTATATTTTTTCTTTAAAAATGAAAATCTAAAATAACGATTTAAGAGCTAAAAATTTTAATTTAGAAGAAAAAGATTTAAAGTCTTATTCTAAAGATTTATTATGGTTAATAGATAATTGTACATTTGAATCATATAAAAATAAAATAAAAGAACAATATAAAAATCTGAATGATATAGTTATTTATAATTACTCGAAAATAGATGAAAATCTAAGTGTGGAAATATTAAAATTTTATCAAAGAAAATTAATAAAATTCTTAAATAAAACAATAATTAATTTTTCATAATTTTTAAATTATGATTATTTTTTAATAATCTCTTTTTTCCCTAAAAAATGGTATTGTGAAATTTGTGACAAAAATATTTCAAAATATAATAAATCAAAACATTTAAAGACAAACGTACATTTGAAAAATAAAACTAGGTACTGATAAAAGTACTAGTGAAAAAGTACTAAAAATATTATGTAAATGTAAACATAAACTAGCTAAGTAATTTTTTGCAATAAATCTTAAACCAGCATTATATTTAACTTTATCAATATCTAAATCATAAGCTATATTTTCTGTAACAAATTCAATTTTTGTATTACACTCATGATCATTTTTACAATCTTCGTTACAATGTTTATTACAACCTGGTGAACAACTTTCAGAATATTTACATTTACAACCATATGCATCTAATTTATATTTCATAAATATATTTACATAGTCTTCAAATAAACCTTTTTTAGCTTTTTCAAAATGTTCTATTTCATAATTTTTTATTAATTTGTATCCCTTTTCTATTGCCTTATTTATTTCAATTGTAGACCATGTTCCTATTAGGGATCTGTTTTCATCAATATGATTACAATTTTCTTGTTTAAAATTATAACATGTTTTACAATTTCTTTTTGAATGATTTAAATCATATTTAATTTTAAATAAGTTTCACATTTACTTATTGTGTGACCAGAAATTTTAGAATTAGAACAATTATTATTTTTTGTGATGATCACATTTTATATTTATTTTTTCCATACAAATTCTACATAAACCAAATAATAATTTATGAGCATTTCCAAATTCTTGTTTAACAGGTAGAACTGGTAGTAATAATTTTTTGGTGATAAAATTTTACATTTCATAATTCCAAAGTAATTACGCGTAGCTTTGTCATTAGAAATGACACCATTATTAAAATATTCTTCTGGAGTAATATAAAATATTCTTATTGGGTGCCCAACTGAATATTCATCATATTTATTTACAGTTGGATATAGTGAAACAAAATTTACATATTTAAATTTAGTGTGAGTGTTTCTCAAACAACATGTTCCAATATAATTTTATAAGTTCAGTTCTTCCTCCAAAAAATGCTTCCTTTGGTTTTAATTTAGATAATGTTGGATCGAGTTAAAAATTTTAAAATTCAGAATTTTCTAAGTTTTTCGTATTCATATTCCCATAATTCTAAAATTGTAAATTTAAATTAAAATCTTTATAATAGCTTATAATTTTATTTTTTTCTAAAGTTCTATTATATAATTCTTCTATTGTTTTATTTCCTTTTTTACATATTTCTTTTTTATCATAACATTTTAGACAGCCATGAAAATAACAATCATTAAATTCATAGATATAATGAATTTTAGTTTTTGTATCATAATAATAACCATCAGTTTTATAATGTTTATTATTAACATTAAT
>JBBMKC010199886.1:0-14191 GCA_037834085.1 Bipalium vagum | reverse complement strand
AACGGGAGTTGGTGAGCCTAAGTTTATTCGTAATCTAAAAGTAATTAATAAATCTTTGTCGGTGTTCAAACCCAACACTTGCATAAACTCAAGAATAGTGTTTCGTTGAAACAATCAATACGTCGGATGAGAAGTTGTTACATTTCGAAAATTCTTACAGAAAACAACAGTTATTTATTCCTGGTGAAAGACCAATTTAGAATCAAAAACCGAAAATGTTGCGTGTAGTGCAACATAAATGGTTTAGTTTACTTTGAAGTGCTGAATCTTGGTCAGATAGTCACTGGTACTCTGCACGCAGAACAATTAAATTACGTACATCAGACATCTCAATTACAGATAGAGATTATGAAAAAAAAACAGGACAGTGCTCAACCATATGTGGCAAAAATTTAATAAATTGGTTGGAAAGTTCCTCATCCACCATATATTCCTAATTTGGCCCTATCGGAAAAACACACTCATTGACTTGAAGAAGTCAGACTTCCGATGGCCGAATATTTCTTATCACTGGAAAGCAGATTATTCATTGTTTCATGAACGATGAAGAAAAGTCATTGACATTAATCTAAAAGGCAATTTCAGCCAATATAAATATTTGTGATTTTCAGCATAAGAATTCGATATTTTAAGAAAACGCCTATTTCCAACTAAACAGCATAATACTTTATAATATTTTTATTAATTTGAGACTCTTCCTTTATATAATGATTTGTTAATAAAAATAATTTAATACAGAAAATTAATTTAATATATACATTTGTAATATATATGTATGTGTATATATATTCTGCTTTTCGGCAAAAATGACAGCTAATTAAATATTTCAGCCCCTTTTTAAATATCTTTTATAAATTAGAAGAATTCGAAATTATCATTTATAAATATCCATTTAAAATTATAAAATAAAATAATTTATTGAAGATTACTTTGCCTAATGACTTCACACCTTTCATAAGAACTGCCATGACAATAACCCAACAGGCTGCAAGACACAGCACCAGTCTCCATGAAGGTAAACCGAAATCATCAATTCCTGCTGACACTTCAAGTACATAATTGCTGAATTAAATAAAATATCTAATAAAAAATTAAATTATTAAAAACAAAATATAATTAAAAGATACTGGAAGAATAGTTGTATTACAGATGGAAATGTTATCCAAATCCAATATCTCTTTACCAAGTTCAGTAAAAACTTATTTTATTAAAATACATATTAAAAAATTGATAAAATTTAAAGGCAAATTTTTGTTAACCGACCAGCCTAGAAAAAAAGAGTAGTAGTGATATAGAAAATTATATTGGCGATTTGTCAAATAAAAAGAAAAATGGCAAATTTGCTTTGACACTTTAGAACATAATTTAAATAAATATTAATAAACTATTTTCTATTTTATTAACATTATCTTTATAATATATATTACCGAAATCTCATTTTATCAGAAGCTGAAAAATGTAGATTTTCTATTGATTTCCGTGATTTATGAGGCTAAGCATTGTCTGCTTGTCGCAAAGCTCTCTATCGGTTGATAAAATAAGATTACAGGGTAACAATAAAATACAAAGACAGGTAAAAATCTATAAGTCGCATGAATTTGAAGGAAATTAAATCAAATTATATACATTAGTAAATAAGACATTTATGTAACATTAAAGTTAAAAATTTTTAAAATGTCCACAATGAATATTTATACAGAGATTAAACGCCTTGTAAAACTTTCAACTGTTGTTGCAGTTATTCTCAAGACTTGGTTATGGAAATGTGTAAGGTGTTCAAATTTTTATGTGCTACTGGGCAAGCCAAACACCCCAAATATCCCCAAACAAAATAGTCCATGTGGTTTAAATCGGGTGAATATGGAGACCATTCCGCGAAGTTGATGAAATCAGGAAATTGCTCACGAACCCACTGTTCCGCCAATTTTCCTCTATGGGCGGGTACAGTCTTGATGAAATACCCTATCTTTGTTAGGATAATTCTCATGAGTCCATGGAAGGATTACATATTCAAGAAAAAAAAGGTGAAGCTGGTATCACTAAAATTGAACTTGGCGAACTAGCGTCTTTCTGTGTACGCTTTAATCTAATTCATGCCTTCAACTTCAACGATACATATAGTGGCTTCGGTTGTATAGATTTTTCTTTTTTAATAGTGCAATAAAGTGACCAAAATTTAACTGCTTTGATTCTTTACAAATATAGTCTAGGTATTAATACTTATACACTCTATATTATTTCTTAAAAAATTAAAATAATATTAGAATTTTAAAAAAAGCACTTAGCATCGAATTCCTTCTAAAAAGAATTACTAAAGATACAAACCATATCCAATACCGTTTAAATACTGAATAAGAAATTTTTGTTTACTTATTTCGTAGAAAATTAAAAATAGTTTCTGAAAGAAATCTAAATTTTATTAAAAGTACAACTAACCAATATTATTATTAAAAGTTCCTTTGTTTTAACAATAATAATAAATGAATGTGAAAAAATGCTGTATCAACTCAAGAATATAATCTGTTTCTATCTATATTACAAATAATTCAGATTTACTACTTGACAATACTGAAATTTTTTTTAAGGTTTCACTGTTTCAATTCAAAAAAGGTGCTTTTGTGACTTATTAGAGGTAAGTATTACCCGTGTGATGTCGATAAAAGAATGAGAAAATGACCGTTCAACAATATTGGGTATCAGAATTAAGTAAATGTCAATAAACCATTTGGATCTGGCCGGCCTTCCAAAACTACAGTTAGGTAAAAATTATACTTGTTTATAAGTGTAAAGCGAAAATTTTTAAAATCGCTGTCAAAACTCGGAATAGAATTGATTAAGAATGAGAAAATAAATTGCTTATTATGTACTGAAAGAATAGCAGTGCTGAACTCTAGATACAAGTCGTGATATTCTGTCATTAGAATTCCTCCTGGACATTATCACGCAAAGGATGGGTTAAAATGGGCTGGTGATCACCACCACAGGGTTATTGAATATTAGAATATCTTATGGACAAACGAAATCAAATTTACTCTAGATTTCCATAATGACAAGATTCGACTTAGACGATTTAACACTTACGAAGTATCCGCTGCAGTTAATGTAAGTGAGCTTTCGGATAAAATACGACATGAGTAAATTTCTATTCTACACGAAAAAATTCAACATGTAATTCGTTGCATGTCTGGCAGAACTTTGGAATACATAAAGAAGTGTAGTACCTCATATTAATTAATTGAGTTACCTTTTGTAAATGTTTTGAAAATATGAATTTATGCCATGTCAAAATATAGTGGGACACTTTTATGGGTCACCATAATCTAGTGAGAGTAAATAGTGGTTTATAAAATATATCTTGAGGTTCCAAAATTATCAAACAATTGTCTTTTTATATAGCAATTATCTTAAAGGATCCATTTTTCTCCAAAAGTTAATGTATTTAAAAAAATGTTTAAAAAACGTGGCATATAATAATCGGTTTTATGTTTTTATGTATATCAATTCATAGGAAACCTTTTAAATGTGACAATTTATGGTAACTGTGGATACCTGAAACTACTGCACAATACACTAGAGTATTTGATGGATCATGTTATCATTAATATGAATAATGAAAATTCTTAAAATCTAAATATGGAACTATATAAATCAACTCTGTCAGTACAATCCACCAAAAATTTATAAGCTTAATAAGTTATTTTGGATTAAGTTTTATTTGACTATTGCATTTTCAGATCCTTAAATGCTGTTTGGTGCACATATCTAGTAATTCAATAACCAGTAACAACGCTATGAGACCATGAAGTCGCTCTAATACCAAAAGGATTTCCTATCCTTCATACCAAGAACATCAACCTCCAAAAATTCCAACCTCAAAGGAGTTTTATCCTTCCCGTTTATTATATGAGCTATATGTTACATTAAAACTACATATTTCATATTCATTTATTCGTGTCATCATTTATTATATTTCTTCGAATCTACAATGTGTGAATAAAAGCTTGCTTTTCGAATTCTAAAATGCAACACAATTTTGAAATTCAAAAATTTCTGTTTCGTCTATGAACCGGTGCAATTCAGAATTTATTTTCATGCTTTTGAAATAGCAATTTGATATTGAAAGATGATCCGGGTTCTTTAGTCCTTACATCGTTGATGAAAATCTTTTGCACCATATGCTGATACAAAGTCCGTTAACAATTAGAGAAAAATATCATGTATTTCATTCAGCCATTGAAAATCACATCAAGATATTAAGATATTCAGAAAAATTTAATTTAATTCCTCGTAATTTTACTGGTCGTAAATATCCAAATATTGCTCAATCAGGTTTTACTTATGATCTTTGCCATATTTTTTGAAGGACAAATAATTTAAGGTTTGAAAGTGCATTACAAAATATTTCCCATAGATACTAAATTTTATTAACTAAAATCAAATATGTATTTTTTGAGTTGCTCTTACTCTCATTTGAACGAATGGCTTTTTAATACATTAAGCGTGTGTATTACTGATATATTTTTTTCAAAAACAGGCTTTTTAAAAAACATTTTTGAACAAAAAAATTTATACAGTGAAACTTCTATTTTAAACCAATTTCTGAAATGAACCACTTCTATAATCGCGCCAAACTCCATATTTGGACCAATGATTTGTACTTATCATATTTCTCGATATTTTCATATAAAAATTAAAATTCTTAGTCCAAAAATTTCAATAATTTGTTTAAAAATTTAATAATTTGTTTTAATAATATGTTGGTATAAAATTTTCAAAATCAGGAATGAGTAAAAAATTACGGATTAATTAATTCAAAAACGTTGAAATATATTATTATTTATTGTACTTATTGTTGTTTTTTTTATAATTTCTATTATTACATCCATAAAAGTTCATATAAAACATGTTCTATAGCCTTTTTATGTCTTAACTTCTTATACTGGACCACTTTTGAAATTTTGTGGTCCAAAATAGAAGTTGCACTGTATATATAATAAACCTAACATATTTTTTTATGTATTACTTACTATAAATGAGTACAAAAATAAAAACTTACTCATAATATTGTTCAGTAGGAGACATTATATATGTATTACCAAGTAAATGCAAAGTGCTATTTGATCCATCAAAACATGTCTTATTATCGTTCCAATAATTTCCACAACTACTCCAAGGTAATTTATCAGTAAAACTGGATAATAGATAAAAGAAACAATGTGCGATGATCACATTGTAATAAAGAGTTAAATACCATGTTAACATTACCATCCCATAACCAACTCCTGTGAAAAAATATAATAAAATAAACAATTCTCAAGTATTGTAATTCATAAAGCAAACATAAGATTGATAAACAAAATGATTTGTACATGAAAATAATTCCAAAATTATTTCTCTAAAATAAATAATAATATAGGGGTCCGCAAAAAAACTTCGTTTTTACAAAATTATATTTTTATTATATATTATAAAATATGTTTTTGTTTATAATTTAGAAAAAACGAAGTTTTTTTGCGGACCCCTATATTATAAATTAGTATCAAAGATTCCAGTTTAGGTATTTTTGTGAATATATTAAACACGTTTATTTAAAACTTTGAATAACATTTTTGAGTCAATGAATAAAATAATGGTATCACAAACTCAAACGATTTTTCCTTTGTCATTTCTGTCAATACATATATTTGTAGAACAATTTAATTAGTGTCACAGATATCAGTTTTTTCAGAATTTGTTACTTTACTTATACATTTTTTCCTATAAGAATTTCACTGAAAATTATCAATAAATGTTTGATTGCAACTTTAACCGAATTTTTGTTTCATAAATATAATAGAGATTTATAAATAAATCACAAAACTATTATTGAAAAGAAATAAAGTTCTCGTAAAAGATATTCAAGATTATATTTGGTTTTAACATAAATTCCCGTTATTTTATTTATTTCTGTTTTGAATACCAGTGCAATCACAAAATCTAGTCATCTTTGATCAATACTCCGAATACTATTTCACCCAAAAACAAAACCATGGTCGTCTCATGATTGGTGCTCAACATCTCGCTCGATACCAAGCAACAGATTATTACAAAGAACGATTTCTCCACAGAATCGTTACGGGAGATAGGTAGTGATAATGCTAATATCAGGCAAAGGAAAGAATTGGTGGGTCTCCAAAGCACACCAAAAATTAGAGTTAGACAAAATCCCCATCCAAAGAAGATTATGATGTGTTTTCTGAAATGCGGAATTCCTCCGAGGAACCAGGTGGTTGATAATAACTTTTATATATCCCAATTATAAAGAGTAAACGAAGCTATTAAACAAGAAAGACCCAACTGAAAAAAGCTAAAATTATCCTACTTCATGATAACACGCTACTTCACACAGCTAACTTTGACAAACTTGCCCCTCTCAGAGCTTGATTGGGAGGTTCTTAAACATTATCCATATTCTCCGGACTTATTCACAACGGAGTTTTATCTTTTTCCGTTCGATATCCAACCCGCTGGTGGGCTTTATATTCGATAATCAGGAGGGCCTTTTGAAAATGACAGAACAATTTCTTTAATACTAAGCCCAAAGATTTTTAATTTTGACAAAATGGTGAGCAGGTGGGAGAAGGTCGTTACCATTGACGGAGATTGTGTAATCAACTAAGCTGTTATTATTAATTTAGAATAAATTGTGTTTGTAAGTTATTTCTTGTTTATAAATGAATATTAAAAAATTACAGGATTTTATGTTACAAATTAATACTAATGATTAAACATCATCATATTTCTAACACCAAATAAAAGAAAAATATTATTACAATAATTATTAGGAATTTCTAAAGTCAAAGAGATTTTTAGATATCAATTTTTCAAACAACAATGATGTTTGAAGTATTGATTTAATCTTTTTCCACATCTTAACAGACTTTGATTAATTCACTAACAAGATTCTCTTCTGTAGTTCTGATGGAAATCAATAAAAAGTGACTCGGATATTTTTAAAATTCTTTTTTTAGACTAAATTATTGGTTGACAAAAACAAATTCTATAAAACATTGAAAAATTATTTACTCAATATTTAATTAAGGAAAAACTATCCTTTAAATATTGATTAACATTTTAAGACTGATACTATTATTCATTGAATTTACAATTCAAGTTTATGAGATCACAGAAAACTAACGGGTGTTCAACATATAATGACACTGTCCTTTTCATGTCTGGTAAAACCAAATAATTATATTTTATTAAAATCTTAAAATGATTAACTGAACTGACTTGTCATATAGTACAGGTAAACAAAAGGTTATTTTTAAATTTAAATTTTATAGAATTTTAGAGATGAAATCGTCGGAAATACAAAATACTGTTTTTTCCAAGCAACAAAATGGAAATACCCCCTTTTGCAAATACACCAAGCATTGGAATATGCCCTTTCACTTCCAACCATTGAACTGAAGAAACTACAGGAAAAAAAGATACCAAAACATTTAGAGAGATACAAACTGTAAAACGATTGGTTAAAGAAAAAAATGATGACTCTAAGAAAATTGGCTACCAAAACTGGAATATCAATTAGATCAGGTCAATCTATATTGAAAAAAATCTATAGATCAAACCGTACAAGATCCGAAAATAACTTTTGTTGACTATGAAGCATAATTTTAAAAAAAGAAGTCGCAAAAGGATACTTTTTTCGAACGAAAAAATATTCCATATGAAGGGAGTCTACAATGTTCAAAATGACAGAATATGGACAGTTCTCGTACTGATGCTGATAAAAAAGGTGGCATTAATCAGAAACGGAAATTTCCACAAGGAGTAAGGGTTTTTTTGGCTGTATGTTTCAAAGGTTGCAGTCCACTCGTATTTAGTGAAAAAGGAACCATTAATCAGGACTTTTATATTAAAAAATACTCCCAGAGGGAAAGAAATATGGAAATAAAGCTTTTGGGAATAATTGGACATATCAAAAAGATGGTGCGACGTGTCATACGGGACGAAAATCAATTGAGTGGTGTTCCAAAAATCGTTGACCTCCTAATTCAGTCGATTTAAATCCTTTAGATTATTGCGTTTGGAATGATTTTGTTCGGAGAATCAGATGTGGATCGAATAACATTTTAAAAGAAATTGATCAGCGAACTGAAGATGGAAGTGTAGAAAATTGACAAGGATACAATTTTGGAAAGTTGTAAATCCTGGTACCGTCGATTGTATCGCACTTGGAAAGCTGACAGTGAATATTTTTTTATGTTAAAAAAATAAATTTCTTCTAGACAATTTCCTTTCACTTAAAATATATGTGAAAAAAACTTTAAGTTCAATTCATTTTAAAATTTTGAAATTTAAACATGAGTATCATTACACGTTGAACACCCGTTAATATAGATTATTATATAATTATATACAGTTATTAGTAATACACTGTTAAATGGAAATTTGTGTATTTCAAAAAAAATTTTTTTACTTATTTGAGAGTACAATATCTTTTTATAGTGACAAAGTTTGAATTACACTGTCTAAAAAGAAGTGATTAACCATACAATGTTATTCCTTTTCATAGAGATTGCTATATTTCAGATAATGTATTAGTGAAAATCAATCTTATAAATAAAAATAACAAAAAAATGAATTCAATAAAAGAGGTCTCTCACTTGTAGTCGGGTTAACTATTCTAAAACAAAATTAAAAATACTCTTCTATTTTAAACCGGCATATATTTAAAAATCCGTTAAATATTTTATTTTATAATCTTTTTGATTGTGAACTCGATAACTTATTTATTACCAGTCCATTTAATTACCAAGTTGCACTTGATAGTATACAAGAATCACGAAAATCGAATGTAGAAAACATAATTATTGTTGTAAAAAGACTGAAATATATAACATGAATTATTATTAATTCATTTTTGATGTAAAGTCAGAATGTCTGCAATTAATTCTCGATAATACAGACTTACCTCTTTGAGATTCAAGAACTAGTGAATGAAATATACTCTAAGACAATATTGTGTGCTATTATAATACACTTAACGTGCTGTGAAACATTCGAAGTCATATTATAGACGGTCAAATTTCCACTTATATCACATATTGATTGCCAAGAATTAGTCACTGTGTGACGTTTAATCACACACAAATCCTACTCATTCAGTTTTAGTCTCAGGTTTGCCAAAGGTTGCTTGAAAATTGACGGAATACATAGTTAATTGTATAAACTGCCACAGAAAACAGAAAAGTGATTATTATTTTTGGTTGGTAACTGGTTTAATAATATAAGTAAATGAAAGTAACAATTTTATTTTTATGATAAAGATTAACAAACTTTTTGGTAAAGTGTGGCAGTAATTTTTAAATTTATAATATGAAACTATTTTCTTAATCCCGTTGGAAAATAACATTTCCAGGTATTTAAATATTCAACCTTTTTGTTTGTAACAGTTAAAATAGCAAAAATCAACAAGTCAGTAATATTTTCACATCATACATTGAAACAAGAGAAACTGAAAAAAAAACGAAAACATTGAAGACTGTTGTCAAAGTAGTACATTGAAAAGTATCCAAGAAGTAATTTGTGATAAATTTCACCTAAATGTACCTACCTCAACTATCAACCTGTATCGAGAACAACTGCAGATAACATTGAAAAGTAATATAATCCTGGATGTAGTTAATGATGCAACCAGACTTGTACAAAGAAAGGAATTTGCAACATATTTTTTGATCTATCATCCACTGGGTGATACAGGGTTTTCCAAAATATTTTGCAAATAAATTTATAATTTTTTTAACTTAGGACTTATTTAAAAATTATCATTTGCCTTATAAAAACATGACAAATAATATTCCAAGAAAAAACAATACAACTTCAGACGATGTAAGAAAACTAATTTTCAAAAATATACCAATGGCAAATCATTGCGGCAAATTAGTGTGGAAACTGAGGTAAATATTCAACTGTTGCTCAAATCATTACTAAGTACAAGAAAAATGGTTTAAGAGTTGCCGAGAAAAAAAATTGTGGACTTAAAAAGAAGTTGAATCCAAATGAATCCGAAATAATAAAAGATTTGATATCAAAAGATTCATCCATTACTTTAAGTAGAATTAAAAGGGAAATATGTAATATGTATGAAAAAACATTTCAGAAGTAACTATCCACAGAACTATTAAGAATTTTGAATATCTTGAAGTTATTTTTGCGAACCCAAAGATAATAATAATTAGTAGTAGTATTATTATTATTTATTGGACCCCTAGTGGATTTTTACCTTTTAACCTTTGGTGAATCTAACATTATTATTATATTCAAACCCTTTTCGTGAATTTGATCATATTAATGTCGAACCAAAGTGACCAATAACTTTTAATCCTTTAAGCCATGTGTAAACAACACAATTTTATTCTTATCCAAACTTCACGTTTATTATGCCTCATAATATTTTTTTAATTTACAATTTTTCTAAACTTGAGTATCAATACTTTAATAGAGAAATTTATTTGTCTAAAATTATTTATTCAAAAAAAATAAAAATTAAGAATAAATAAATCAATAATAATAAATCGATACGAGAATTTTTAAAGTTGCAAATATTCATTATCAAAGGTCAACCTATGAAAACGAACAATTTGTGACAGGCGGCGTTGAAAGCATTGACAGGACATTTTAGAAATTTGTTATCATATTAATATTTTGCTGTTTGAAATGACAATTTGATATTAACAATTTTAAGAGTATTCACTGGTGATCACTGAAATTTTACCTTTGAATAAAGGACTGATTATCCAACATGATATTGGACCAAGACTGGAAAATTGTCCCAGAGCAAATTCCAAAAAAAATATTGGCAGGCCCACAAAACAAAGCATTAAACTGTATGGAATCAAAAATGCACCTGAATCAAATTATCTGAATTATGTTAAAAACACTATTAAAGTAATTTAATTTTATTGTATTATTAATTTCCAGTTTTTTTACAATTATTCCACTTACCTCCGCCATTTTTATAAACTAAATAAGGAAAGCGCCATACGTTCCCAAGACCAACAGCAAAACTAATACAAGTAAAAATAAAATCCACTTTTCCACTCCAAGTTCCTCGTTCAAGTTTTTGATCATCATAAGTTATCCTGTAAATTTCACCTTCTGCACCATAGGTTTCAGTGGGTAAAAGGGCCTGAAAGTAAAGATTTAATTTATTATTTATCAGAGATTTATCATAATATAATAATGACGAAAATTATTAAATTTTATGAAAATTAACAATTACACATTTGCACAATACACTTTTATTAATATAAAGATTTTATTGAAAACATATATTTTCCAAATAGAATAAGTATATGGAAACCAGATACACTCATGGAGAATAATTCAAAGGATAATTCATCTCAAATCAGAATTTAAAATATCATTGCATGTTTAAAGCGTGTTCTGAAATTCAATGACAATGTCTGAGAAAAATTCTCCTTCTACAGAACACAGAACAAAGAAATCAGATGCAAACAGTTCAATCCAGCCTGACTCATCACAGGAATATTTTCCTTCCACCTACACAGGCATAAGAAATTGTAATCAATACAGGCGGTCATGTGTTGCCATTTTAAAAAGTAATTTTCCAAGCAATATTTTGTTTACTTCATTTTCATCAAATATATGAAATAAAACTTTAACTTACCGATTCTTTTGAAAGTAAAATACGATCACTCAGAGTAATATGTTTCATTGGACGGCTATCGATAATTATCTGTTGTTCTTCTCGTACTATTGGTATATTTCTTTTCGTATTAGATTCCATTTTGTTTTTTAGAAGATATTCAAATAAATTTCCAAGAAATATGATAAAATAGTAATAAAAAAATAATTGGAAAAAGATTGATTATAAATTATTACTGATAATAATCCTATAATTATACCTTTATCGAGGTTGTATCTTATTGGTCGATACGCTGACCATTAGGATTTTTTGTTTGTGTGTGCGCATATTTAGATTTTTGTATATTAAACAACATAATATAATTTTAACTAAATATTCATATAATTATTACTTTATTTTTTTATATTAAAAATGAAGGGAAAATTGAGAAAGTTTGAGAAAGTCTGACGTTTTATAAAAAAATTCATATTTCTTATTAGAATATTTCGAATTTATTTTAGGCTGATATATTTTTTAACGTTTTAAATTTATAATATTTCAAAATTTATTAAATGAAATTTAATTTTATTAATAAAATTATCTTTTAGATTAAATTCATCTTACAGTTCAAATATTTTGAATTGAGTATATTTTATATATTAAATATTGATATTTTGTGAAATTCCTTATATATAATCATCATGTTACTGAATTATTTTTATTTTTGGTAATTAAGTTTTATTTTCTTTTAAATATTTTAGTCAAGAAACCAGCTATTAAATGAAAAGATTAAAAATATTGGTTTTAAAAAGTTAATAAAAAGAGTACTTGGCACAGGGGCCAATTAAACAAATTTTTATTTTTATCCCTGGTTGCCACTGAATATTATTTCTCTCTGACTCCACTGTTTTCCTTTGGTCAGTTCGCTATGCGGGAAAAAAAAGAATAACAAACCTCCAACAAATTTATTCGATAACTACTAAAGGAAAAATAAACAAAAAATAATCACTGAAAGATCAAACAACTTTTGATCCAGTCAATTCTTCTTTCCAGTTTGTTCAATTCACCTTCGAATTCGGCTCTATCTTCAATTTCACAACAACTTTAAATTACAAAATTCAACTGACTCTCTTGTTGGGTTTTGGAGCAATAATAATGATAATAGAGTTATAATAATAATAATAATAATAATAATAATAATAATAATAATAATAATAATAATAGTAATTTTTCATTAATTAATAATAATAATAAGAATTTTTTTAGTAAATATTTTTAAAAACTTTTTTCGTCATTTTTATCATGACAAAATCCCGCCTTGGAGATTTTCGAAGGATTAGGCTAATGGATTTCTTGACAGGATTCCATTAGCCTTGATGAGTCTATCTCGGCGTGGAGATAGAGTTAATGGCTGTTAGGGAAAATAGCCGTCTCTAAGCCTAGGGATTGGTGATCGTAGACCAATCTCTACGACTATAAAAGGAGACAGCTATTCCCAGAAAAGGGGCCAGAAACGACGTCCAGAAAGACAACAAGGATATTATTTTTTGCCGAAGTCATTTCAAAAATATTCTATTTTCGCCGAATACGTTTCAAGGATATTTTGTTTTACCGAAGACGTTTCAAGGATATTTTGTTTTTACCGAAGTCATTTCAAGGATATTTTCGAAGAAAACGGTACCAGGATATTGGCCGAGGATGATTCCAGTAATTATATTTCTCAAGACTACGATTATTCAGACTGATTTTACAAGGGGACCCAGCGAACTTGGGAACCCCTAGGCGACCTGAGAAGGGCCTAGAGGGCGACCCAGGGATCCCTTGTCGCTCTTGGTGAGATCGTTTTGATTGATTTATTTATTTTTCTGTTATTTTCTGAAAACTCTTTCGTGTACATTCATTTCATCTCTTTCATTATAGCAGTAGTTGTGTTTATTTTTATCATTATTTTTTTTATTTGGTGACATTCTTTAGTGATTTGATTTATTAGAGACTTATAGTGGTGATAAGTATAATAGGTATTGTGTTTTTTTATCAATAAAGTTTTATTGTGGATGTGCGGATACGGTATTGTCGTGGGTATTTTGATTCGAAAGCTTGAGAGGAGCTACGGACACAACGATTTATAAAAAGTGAGGAGTCACGAGCACACGTTACTATGTCTAAGTATTATAGTAACAATCTTATGTCCCATAGAGATTCTCCAACTACATTAATTAGAAGTCAGAGTCTTTTCATCGGCCATTGAATATTCCTCTTTCCATTAGTTAATAGATAAACCTGGAGTAACTACCTACGCAAATTCTATTATTAGGAAGAAAAACTTACCTAAAATAAAAACCACTCACAAATAAATTTATATTTAGTAAGTTAAAATAGAGCCAATGAGAAGATCTAGAATATGGAAAGCAGGAGTATATAAATTCTTGATTTTCACATTCAAAATTCCCTTTTAACTTAGAATACGATAGTAGTATAGAGGCCAGAATATCCCGCAAACAGGATATTCTGGCCTCTATATAATATTAAAATATCATATTAACAAAATAT
The DNA here is from genome assembly GCA_037834085.1 of Bipalium vagum. Lineage (NCBI taxonomy): Eukaryota > Metazoa > Platyhelminthes > Tricladida > Geoplanidae > Bipalium > Bipalium vagum. The sequence goes on along the minus strand of JBBMKC010199886.1, from coordinate 6 downwards.
CAAAGT
>JBBMKC010199875.1:0-14192 GCA_037834085.1 Bipalium vagum | reverse complement strand
TATATATATATGATCAAGTAGTTATGTAATGAAATTAGATCTTTATTCATTGTGAATTGTTGGAACCGAACAGAGTTAACTGGTTTGAAAAATCATTAAATGCAATAGATAATATCCTAATATTAAAAGAAATTCAAATTTCTTCAGATAAAATCATACTTCATGATTTGAATATGTTGATTTTCATGAAGCACACTGAAAATATTGTGCAGCTTTTCAAATCAAGTGATTCTATGTCTTCACAATCTACGAAAGAAACACCAGATATTCCAACTAAGAAAGAAGTCCTAGCCTCTCTTGATACTAATAAGAGATTTATATCATCGACTGAAACACCAAGTGATGGAAATATCTTTAATATATTCATTGATTTTGAAAAATAAATATTGGATTTGCATCCTAAAATGATATTAAAGACACTATTTGATTATTTTAAATAAAATATAATTTTTTATTGATTATACAAGGTGTGTCCAATATATTTCCGGAATGGAGCCATAAAACGTCTATTTTAAATTCACGGAGTTAGTTATAAAAATACTGTTAACACACCATTTTCGATTTTTAGGATAGATGAAATTTTAAAGTAGAGGATATGTCTCAAATTTAATTTTAAATTCGGAAAACGGCAACCAAGACACATAAAATGTTAGTACAAGCTTTTGACGATTCCAGCATGAAGAAAACAAATCCTTTTGAGTGGTTTTCACGTTTCAAAAATGACAGTATATCAGTAAACGATGATTGTGAGAAAACTAAAAATATCTGAGTAACATATTTAATTTTTTAATTTAGTTTGCAGTATATTGAGCTAAAAGATTTTGAGAGTTAAATAAAAGTATAAATTACATTTTTAATAAAAACAAGCATAAATTTTAAAGCTCAATATATTCGAATTAAATGCGAAAAATTTATATTTGAAAAGTTTTATAATTTCATTTGTTTAAATAGCAAATTGAACAAAACAGAAAACGGTTTGAATTAATAAATTATTATAGAAAAGTAATGATTTTTTAGCCACGACTAACAGTAATGAACTATTAGGACGATCAATTCCAATGAGAACTCCAGAAGCAATAACACAAATTATCAATTTAATTAATGAAGGTCCAAAAATTACTGTGGCAGAGATTGAAGAGGAAATCATTATGCCAAAAAATTATTAAAGATGATTTTTCACTGAAAAAGACACCTTCAAAGTTTGTGCCAATGTTGGTCACTCCGACTCAAAAATAGATTCGCCTTAATATGCTAGAGATGACTGAGTTGGATCCCATGTGGATGGAGAAAGTCATAACTGGTGATGAGACATGGGTTTATGGCCATAAACCAGACACAAAAGCCAGTCCCTCAAATGGAAGGCATTAAATTAATCAAAATCCAAAAAAGCAAGGATGTTCAAGTCAAAAAACAAAGTATTGTTTGTCACTTTTATTGATAATGAGGGACTGGTTCATCATGAATATCTGCCGGAAGGCACTTCAGTAAATCAAGAAGTGCATTTGGGCATTCTACACCGATTAAGTGAGACTAATCGTCCAAAATATTATTATTAATATTTAAAAATTATATTATATAAACAAAATTTATTCAACAATTAAATTACTTGAAATTATTATTAAATAATAAGGATATACTACTGAATCGTAATAATCATAATGTTGTGAAATCATATTACAGAAATTGAATAAATGTCGCAAATTTTGCAGAAATTCCCTAGAAAAGCTTCCTTTTTAAACTATTAAAAAAACATTAATATTAATAATAAAAATTAATTATTAATAGGAAAAAAGAATATATCCAGTTAAAACCAACCCTCCTTATCGATTAATTAAGATCATACGAAAATATATAATAAAGAAACCGGTAAGGATATAATTAAAAAGGCAAAGATATAAAGAAAAAAGAATTCCATTTTTTGACATTTTTGTAAAAATTGATAAATCAAAATTTTTATTGGAATAATTCAGACAAAAAATGATTATTTCTGACTAAAATTGTCCTAGATTCTCTGATTTATTTGGGCATACATTCCCAATAGAATTTTTCTCATTTGAGACTGGTTGTATACCTTTGAAAATGCTGATCAGTGAATTCATGTGCCATTGACCTGAAGAAGTAGAAATCTAAATAAACAAGGTCTGGTAAATAATAAAGGTGCATAAATAACGAATTGTGACAAAATTGCGACAAACTTTCAAAGGTCTACAATTTTATGACATTAAATAATCTTTTTGAAAGAAGTACAATAATTTGAGCACAGTAAGACTTATATTTAACAAACAATTATTTTCAACCACGTCATATTTCTTTACAAAATAAAGTCATCGTCGAGAATTCGGAGAATATCATGGCTCTCTACAAAATTGATATTTTTCTTTCAAATAGGCAATAATATAGATTGCACTTGTGCCAAATTTGATAAAAAAATATTGGTCATGAGAATGATATTTTGTAATGAAAAGAATGATTTTCTTCTTGATACACAGATTTATAAATAAATTTCCTGCAAGGTCACATCTTATTTATATGAGCTTAGAGACACCGTAACCAAAAGAATATATGAAGCAGAACTTTTGATTCATTTGTCACTAGTGTCCTGAATTAACAAGAGTTGCAGATAAATCGCTTGAATAATATATGTTATTTCTCTGGATATCGGTGTTTTGTAGAGTAGAATAAGAATCATCGTCACGAATGACTGACATGATTGTGGATTTCCGCCACAATATTTGAGCATGTAACTTTAGATACGTAGTTCTCATTGGTGTCTTTATTTCATGTTATTTCCTCTATTGAAGTCATTCTTTTTAGAATTTTGCAAATGTATGATTGGTCAGAAAGAAATATGAAAAATTATCCTTATGATTAAATATTGGTCGAAAACCCTTGGTACTTTTTTGGTCATTAATTGAACAATTCTATCATTTCTATGGACTCTTGCCCACATTCATTATCATACGCTAAATTATTCTATATATAATGTTTTTGGTCTTTAAAATGCTGTGCTGTCGATTTCTTTTTAAAAATACACAAAATAATTAAAATAAATATTTTGATCTATATTTTACTGATTTAAATGTTCTGCAAAACGAGTTTATTAATTTAAACAAACATATTTCTCTTATATATATCCATAATTAAAGATTTTTGCATTTTTTGTCCTCACCAGCTATAGTGATGGTAGATCGTTCATAATGTATACAACTGGTTTTGAAAAGTTTCACTCTTCTAAAGCCATAAAGAAAAATAATTTTCCTTTGTATTCTGATCCTACTAAGCGGTTTTTGACGAAAAACTGTTTCACTTTGAATATTTGTCTTCCTTAGAGATCTGAACTACTGGTTTCTCATTTTAAGTATCTTATAATAAATCATATAATCTGATTTCAGCATAATCTGAGCTTTGTTGTCTATCCAAAGGAATTAGCCTTGTAGCCTATTTTGTCGATTAAGCTGGAGAGAAATATTTTTTTTCCACTTTCTTTCCTCTCATCATTTTATACAAGAATAAGGAAAGCGGCTACGAAAATGACGTTATAGGTTGGCATTGGTTATCTTTAGAAAAGATTTAAAACTTAAAACTTTTAAGCTTCACAAGACAACCTGAACGACAAAATAAGGCACGAGTGAAGCAAATGTCACTTAATACAAAAGAATAAGTTTTACTCTATATGGATTAGTTTTGACGAAGTTTATCCTAGAATAATAAATCCTTATTAAGTAGACTTTATTAAGCATTGTGCTGATAAGGTAAATTCTGACATTGGTCTTCACTCTTTCATTTGAACGTTACCACTATTGACAAACATTATCTTTATAAATCAACGTTTATCATTGTAAATATAAAAGTTGATTTTACCCTGGTCCTTAAGCTATTCCAAAAGCTTAGATTCAGGATTTTTTCGTGAACTGTACTGATCATAAAAGTTTGTACAGAAATAAATAAAATCACTAAAAAAATAATATAATATTTTTAATCACATTCATCGGAAAATAATACCAAATGATTCGTTAGTAACGTCAGTAACGTTGGTAACGTTAGTCTCAATGCTAAAACGTTAATAAACTGTTTTATTTTATTAAAATGAAAAAATAAAATAAAATATATTATGTTTAATTACAAAAATAAATTAAGCGAGGAAAATTAATCTAACTGAATTCGACCTAAGTTCGGTTTAGAGTGCAATGGGAGGAGTGTAATCGTTGAGTGATCTCTTTATTGTCAACAGTTTGCTAAAATATATTCATGCCTAATTATATGGTAAAATTAAAATTAATTAATTATAATTGTTTTCTAATTTATATAATCTTTTTCAATCTGCGTTCACTCTAAAGGATACCTGTAAAAATCAATGAAAAAAAAAGAACAAATTTGAATTTATTAAATTAATAAAAACAAATCTAATTCAGTTTTTTTTCAAAAAAAAATTACTTAAAAAATTTCTCACTTAAATAATTATAAAAATACAAAGAAAGCTCGAAATGCCATTTTCGAGTTCTCTATCTTATGGGTGTCTTTAATTAACTCAACTTAAATAAAATAACCGTAAATTAGTTTTGATTAAAACCGAATTAATAATTTCTTTTTATGAACGTCTTCGGGAAGATGAGTTAATTAAATTTCTTCGAGATTACTTTACGGAAAATTATTTCTCCTCTCAAATTCTAATTGAAATAAAGTTAACCTGTACGTCTTATCACACAAATTTGTTAATTGTCAGAGATATATGTTATTCTTATTTTTATAAATTAAATTAAAAATATATATTATTATTATTTTTATATTAAATTATACCTATGTCAAAAAATTTAGACGTACATTATCGATAATAATTTACCGATCATTTCGATTTTCTGCTATTCATTAAAAATAAAAAAGTTATAATCATTTATTAAAACATTGACATAACCGAATTAAAAAAATATATTCATAGAATTAAAACTTAGTATGCTGTCCGTTTGCAAATATTACATCCTCAATTAGACAAAGCATCAAATGAACATGTTGGTGTAATTTTTTTGTACCACCCTGAAATATCTTTTATATACAGACCCTCTAGTGAAATTGATTTCCTGCTGGAAACCTTTTCTTTTAGTAATTTGCAAAAATTTTCGATCCGAGGATAATCCAAATTAAGTAATGTTTTCCTCATGAAGCCAAACTTTCACTGATTGTGTCTAGTATTATGGAGCTCCGTTATGTTGAAGTACGACGCAACTATGAATTCCAAACTAGTGATGAGCTTTTTCTTATAATATTTCAATGTAACGTGCACAATTAGGTTAAAAAATGTATATGAATAATGTCAACAATCAGCTATCGATTGTCGGCCATATGCTTATTATCGGGTGGGCTTATTTTTGATTTTTTAGTTTTTAAAGTTTTTCGTTTTGTAATAAAATTGATTTTTCAATATTCTTTTGATAGATTAAATATTTTAATATTAAATTTCACACAAAATATAAAAATAACAATAATTCGAGAATCATAAGTCTTTGTTTAAATTTCCTAATTTGATACGTAATTTAGAATTAATTAATTATTCCAGAATATATTATAATCGTTGAATTGATTAAATAAGAATTTCAATATTTTTTTATTTTAATACCTTTATTATGCTAAAATAATATTCATATCCAAAGAGAGTCTTATATGGTAAATTTTAAATTATATGCTTTAGAAAATTAAAAATAAAATATAAGTGCTACATTTAGAGCTTTAAGTATCTCTAATAAACAATTGAGATCTTCGAGAAATAAATAAGATGAAATTTTAAACTATTTAAAACAATCCAAAGACACGGATCAGGCAGAAAACCGTTGTTTCCTGACATAGAAATTATGTTATATATTTAGTACAGTTTATTGAAAGAAAAAAATTTTTTTATTAGGTCTTCTCGGAAATGAGCCAATGAATTATTTTTGGAAAAATGTTTTTCTTAAAAAAAGGTTGACTTTGCAAAAATAATCCAAAGGCTTATTTTCGGGAAAATCTGGTATTTCTAAATACTTGGAAAGAAATCTATTAGAACAAAAGATACTTTAAATATTATGTCAATAAATATATACGGATATATGTACTATATCCTAATATCAAAAGAAATTTGAAGTGGTTGGTGAATTATGATGGAAACTGTAGTTTGAAAGACATTTTCTGTCATAAAATAAAAAAAAATAATAATAAAATTCGCATATTTAATAAATAAACCTTGTAAGGATTAAATTTTAATTAATATTAAATAATAAATAGTAAATATTTTTAAAATAAATTTTAAAGTAATAAATTAAAATTTAATCTTTAATGTAAAATAAGTTTTTCAATAATTGTAATAAATTTAAAGGTTTTCTAAAAATTATATAATTAAATTAATTTTAATAAAAGTTTTAGGTAATTAATTTGTTTAAGTAAAGTATAAAAAGAGGACACTTATTCAAACTATGCAATTTTTTTCTTCGAATAAATATGTTACCAAATCTTGAGTTTATGAATTTAGAAACTGTTGATAACGTCTCAGTAACTCACAAACATATAATGTGCTTTTATTAAAAATATTTTAAAATTTTATTTTAAAACAGCATTTTAAATGTTGAGGCATGTTATGAAAATTTAAAAATAACAAAATCTGTTTAAGTATTCCAATATATTATTAATTTATTATTAATAATAATATTATTAATATTAATATTATTATTATTAATATTATTATTATCCATCAGATTAACCTTTAAAATAGAAATATATTTAGAAAATCGAGCTTAGTGTTCAATATAAATTATTACTTTCTGAATTTGATACAAATAATTATAGCAAAATGAAATATTTTACAGTCTGGAAGATATTTAGAGTATGGAAATTATCAATAAATATTTTTATTTATCAATTATAAACAGTAGAACTGCAATATAATTGAAAAGAAATAAAAAATACTCCAATTTCTTCATGCAAAATATTTGGCATAAAAAATATTAAAAAATTAAAATAATTTATAAAAAAATCAGTTCTTAATTTCCATATTATATATAAAAAAATTTTCTATAAAAATTGCAAAATTTTATCAATATTAAATAATCAATAATAGAAAATCAGATCACATAATTTAATAAGATCTTATGTTATTTAATCAACCATGGGTCAGATATGTTTTTAAATTAAAAATACAATGTTATATTTTGAAGGAAATGAAGAGGTCGTCTAAGAAAGGCCCGCTTAACCACCTTTCTACGTTTAATATAAATTAAGGACTAAGAACCAATAGACTCTCTAAATACGATGAAAAGACTGAAGTATTTCTTTGTCTACCTTTGGTTTAGATATTTTATTTGTTTTAAACAATAAAATTTCAGATAACCTATTCATGGTTCTTGAATGAGCTCTTTGATGATCTCAAGTTCCAACTTAATATTTCTAGAGATAGAAGATTTAAACAAACAAAAACTTTTTTGAAATTTGTAAAGGTCAATAAAATTCCGAGGTACATTTTTGAATTATTTTTATTAGGACATTCTGTAACAATATAAAAAAATTTATGATACAGTATTTTCAAAATTGATTGTTTACTTTATTTGTCGCAGAATTTAAACATAAATTATTCATATATCAAATATTTTCAAAAATATATAATTCTAAATAAATAAATAAAATTAAATTTCAGCATTCAAATCGTTGCAAGAAATACGGAAATGGTAACACAATTAACAAACCTTACAGTCCTGTTAAGGTGTATTAACCATCATGAATATTTCCTCTGTCTCAGTTCCCTATGAGCTGTGACCCATTTTGAAAAGAAATAGAATTCTTCTCAAAGTGTAAATGTATAAATGTCTCATTTAAACTGTAATTAAACTAAGGGGCAATAATAATAATAATAATAATATTCAAAAGGCATAAGTTAAGATTTCAACAGAGACGAACAAATCTATCCTATCCTCTCAATACGATGTCTTATCAATGTTGCTAATTTTCAGTTGATTGTGTATCATCACCCGAAACCAGTTCAATTCAGATGAGATTGCTGATTGAATGAGCTCAATTCTATAAGAGAAATAATGAGATGTCATTTCTAAACAATATTTCTTTATCAATCTAGCTAAACTCCACATATGATCATTTATTGGAACAAGGAAATCGTGATCCTTACAGTCCATTGTATTACTTTGAAAACTATCATTCTTAGGGTGGTCAACCTAACTCATGATTTTTCTATTTATGGGTATTAGGGGTATGGAAAATTAATCATTTGATTTCTAAAATTTTGAAAGAACTACTTTATCAACACTTATTTACACTTTATTCAATGAATTAATATTTTCACAACGTTCCTATAAATGGAATATCTGATTTAAAAAATTGCAATCCTTTTTTGCCAAAAGGTTTTTTACTGATCATTTTACGACCTACAATTTTCTGAAGGTTATGCTTCTCAAATTGTGTTCCTTGAGACGGAATAGATGATAATCGGAGAGAGCTATGTCAGTAGAATATTTAGAACGTGTGTTAGAATTTTTCTCACCGGCTGCCTGATTTTTCTCTTATACTTTGATATATTATATTGAGGGAAAATTATTCTTGCTTTTCTATATATAAACTTTGAAGCAAAAATTTATTAAGATTTCGAATTCATATTTTTATTATTATTGATTTGTATTTGTATTTGATTTGTGTTAGAATTGGTAAGCATTTATTTTATCAATTTAGGTTTTCTGAATAATATAAAACTCGGTATAAAAGTCTGAAAATGACACAAACTTCAACATATATATTAAATGATCTCATATTAAAGAGAAATTCTTCAGAGACTGCAAAAAATATTTGCCAAGCGCGAGGCAAAGAGATGATCAGCGTTGGTACGAAAAATTCAGTTCTGGAGACATGTTTATTCAAGGTGATAGCAAGGTTTGATTTAATAGAGATAAAAGAAAGATGATTAATTACTTATCTCTGTTGAATGAGTGTCAGCCGAGATGTTGGTTGAGACTCTCAATTTCAGTATTTATCACAGGGAAAGGAAAAAAGAAGGACATCCAAATCGCTTGTGAGGCAATATTGGATATTCGGAGCATTCACTGGTTAAAAAAAAACTTTGAAAACTCATATCTTGTGGAGTAGTAGAGTTTCCACAGACAGAATTAAGTAAAATTGAGAATTGAACAAATTAAAGTTAAAGGTAGAATTGAAGTTAGTTAAGAGTAGAAATGAAGTTATTAAGAGAATTACAGTTGACTTAAATTGATTCGAAATCAAAGTGAATAGATTTGAAAGGAAACTCAATAATTTGTGGTAATTAAATTTGTGTCCTTTTATCTTGGCTATCTAATAAATTCTATAAAATTTGGCTGTTATTTAATCGTTTCTTATTAGGCCGAGTTACGAACAAACCAACATAAAATTTTAAATCAGACGAAATATTAACAGACAAATGCAACAGTATTGGTTTTACTCCAAGTATTTTTGGTTTTAGAGTCGGAATTGGCATTTAATGATAGCATAACAACTATAGTTTTCTGCACAGATTTTCGAAATATATTCATTTCTTATTTGATGTAAGGATTATTTCAACGAAAACAATATTCTTAGATTTGCGTGATAATATTTGACTCAGACTAACATCTAAGTTAATGTATGATTCACATGTTATGTTTATTTACTTTGCTAATTGAATGTAAATGAATTTTTATTGTTAAGTGGCTAAAATTGAACCTCTCAGCAAATTTTCCAATATTTTTTCCAGGATCTGTCTCAGTGACCTCTTTTAATTTATCATTATCTATTTGAGAACATCGTCATTCTGATGACTTTTCAGATCTACATTTCCTTGTTTAAATCGTTGAAACCATCTTCTGCAATGACTATTACGAATATCATTATTATCAAACATAACTCATATTGATCGTATGATTTCGCAAAATTTTTGCTTGTTTGAAATCACACCAAATACAAATGCGACTTTTATATTTCAGATGATTTATTTTTCTAAACCTATTTTACAACTAAAACTGAATAAAATAAAAGATAATATTGATAAAACATTGAGACAAATATACATCATAACATTTAAAATGTGCTGTTTTTTGGTTTATGTGATAATGTTGATCATTAAAACGCGAAATTCTGACTTAACCGCCTAATATTTCCCATGTTATTTTTAAAGTCAAAGATAAATGGGGAAAATTTTAAAAATTAATACATTAAAATAGCCACAAGTAAAGACTATGACTACCAGTAATTCTTATTAATAATCCGAATCTATCTGAAAAGGCTTAATGAAATATAATAATGTATTGTATGTATAACCTATATTTAATTAATGAAAATTTAATGAGGCTTATACTCTTTTAATATTTTTTAATTTTTCCATTAATAATAATAATAATAATAATAAAATCTTACGATTTCTCGGCGCTTATATATATTAATTATTATATTAACTTAATATACTTTTAGACTTTATACTGTTGTTATTAGGAGAGGTTTTGGTTGAAATTTAATTAACCATATTGAAAACACTTGCATTAAGCAAATATTAAATAATATTTAAATATTTTAACCAATAGAAATTCTCACAACGGAATTTTAAAAAATTTCATTAACTTCTTAATAAAAAAAAATTCCCAAGAAGTTAATCAAATAAGGGGACATTTTAGTTTTATTCTATACCTAATTATTATTGTTAACTACTTGTTTACATATTTGTAATATTTTATACTGGTTGTATTTATCTGTTAATTTGTTTATGAAAATTGCTTCGTTTTTCAGTAAAATTCTGACCATTTATTTTTTTGATAAAACATGTCAAATTTGCATTGATTGAACCTTTTGATTTTTCATTTTCATTTATCTACTTACTTTGTCCTTGTTTGAGAAGAACTTGGTCAAGTTCGTAGAATACCACTTCGACCCAAAGACCTAAAAGAGCTAAATTGAACGAATCTAATAGATAAGGTATCACATATGCTATCATAGTATAATTTAAATTATTATTAAAACTTGTAAATAAACTTCATCAAATATTAATTTTTTAAAGTACACTTAAAGCGTATTCCTTAAAAAACCAGAAAAAACATTTTTAATTATTACTTGATCTAAAAAAATTTATGTAAAATTATTTCAAAGAATGTAAACATTGATAACAGCGATATATGTGGGAAATGCAATTTCTTATCATGTACTTTCTCAAATTTCACACTTAAAAGATAATTCGATGGGAAAGTTATCAAAACTTTAAACTAGGCATATCGATTGATGTAATGAATATTGAATTAAAAGATAAAACTACCTTCACTGCTTTAAATGAAGTCAAGATTTGTGGTGAAAACAGAAGTAACTTTCAGATCACAATTTCTGAACTTTGTCTATACATATATTTTATTAACTATCTAATGATTGTTTAGTGATAGTGTTGGATTATATTTTGTAATTTCAAGGAAAATGAAACAATTTATTAGTTTCATCTGGTTTCAAAAAAGCTCCAAGATTTAGCAAACTCTGCTCAAAATAGCTATCACAACAATTTATAGTATTTATTGATATAAAAATGTTCATGGAGGTATATTAGTAAATTTCAATTAGAATGACTGTCCAAGGTCTTGATATAAATGTAGACTTGTTGCGGTAATTATTTGAGAAATTAATGCAGCAAACTTTGACTAAGATGGATAATATAACGGGCTTGGATACAGTGACAGTATCCAGCTATCTAAAAGCAATTGATAATATTAGTAGAGCCGGAAATTGGATCCATAATTAATTGACAAATTTACAAGAGAACATTAAAATTTTCACTTCTTGATTTTTTCTGCTGGCAATTTTTTATCGTATCTTTGTAGAGTGGGACAAATTGTTTACTTAGGACGTTTTCTTGAGAAAAATGCAAAACAACATACTTTTTACCAGCTCAATAATTTTTTTCATAAAAGTTTTACACACGTTACATTTGTTCATCAATCATTAATATTTAAGTTTGACTAATATCTGAAAAGGAAATATATTAATAATATAATAATAATATTGGCAATACAACCATTGCCAATAACTGTAACTATATTTATTAATCATCACAACGTTTTAAACTTTTATTTTGCAATTACATTATTATGAAATTTTAGAGAAAAATTGTTATAAAGGATTTTTGGCACATTTCTCAATTATTTGAATTTTATGATAAGAAACAAAATTTGAAGATTATTTACGTTCTTTCAAACTTTAGAATAAAATCACTGTTAAATAAAGATAATATTTTAGGGAGAATCAGAGATATGAGTGACAAATTTGTTTCCAATCTTTCTGTCTTCTGAGTTTGGTGTAAAATAATTATTTAATTTTATTAAATTATAAATTAAAATATCAAAAACATATTATTATTATTATTATGATATATATAATTGATAAAAAAATAATAGAAAGTTAAAAAAAATAATTCAAGGTCTTTTTTTCGTTTTGTAAGATTTTATTACTTTACCAATTTAAATTAGTTTTAATTTAATTTTTAAAAATTTTTTAAACATTAATTTTTCTGTTTTCCTAAACGTTAGTTGGTAAGTTTGTAATCTTGTAATATTTTTTTTATTTATTATTTTTGAGTTTATATTTAATAATAATTGTGAAAATTCATTTGAAAATAAAAAGCAAAATAATTATTTGTTAGCTAAAATATTATATTTTTAATAAAATATTTTCAAGTAATGAAAAGAAAACAGTGTTTTATTGATTTCTATTCCATTAATAAATCATTAAGTTCAAGGTTTCCAAAAAATGAAATTGGTAATTTAAGAATAAAAGCAGTAAGGAATATATTATATCGCAAAAATTGGTTTAAATGTAAAACAGCTTTTCCTCTCTTTGCTCAAAGAAATTTTAAATTTTCTTAGTTGTTTTAATATATGTACATATGAAGAACAGTATATTTTCTTATTATTCAACAATATTGAAATAAAATCAATTCTTTTATTATTATTCTCTTCGTAAAATGAGAAGATCTCACTTCATTAATTAAAATTTATTTTTTCATATTTTTGAAATTAGGAATATATTAATTTGTATAAATAAATATTTTTATTTATCTTACAATATTCACAAAAAATATCTAACATGGAATTATTGATCATGTTGATCTTCATACAAATAATACTTTACAAAATGTAATATAAAAAAATAAAAAATTATGAAAGAAGATAATATTGAAATAAAATAAATTAAAAATATTAATATTAAAATTATTGGTTAAAATTATTATTTAAAATATAATAAAATAGTTTTTAATAAATTAACTCTCATAAAAATTATTTAAGATTATGGAATAATTAAAATATATTAAAGTAATAATTAAAAATAAATTAATACTAATAATTTTTAAGTAAATATATTAATTATAAGTAATATGTAATATATAAATATTATATAATTATAAATAAATAGGAAATAATAAAATATATTTATATTATAAAAATGTTATTATATATTATATAAAGCTACTTGAAAATCACGTGATAAGGTCATTTAATTTTTTCGAAATTTTTGATTAGTCATGCTGAAAAATAAAATTACGGCCATGGAATCTCTTGATATTAATAATTGTAGGTGAGCGTGAAAAAGGAAATTAAATAAATAGAATTAACTGTGATAAAGTTTTACATTATTTCTGAAACGAGTCTTTTATAAAAACACATTATCGCAATCCAATGGCTAATAAAAAATAACGGGTAATTATCTAAGGAAAAATCTTTTGCAATCATTACTGAAAATGATCCGAACCCAGATATAATCTACGAAAACGTGAAAAATACGAACGTAATCACCATGAGAAATGTCATCGTTTATTCATGAAAGCTGCGAATTTTTGTCTTGGATCAATGAATATGTAATTACGGATATGCATAATAATGACATTGCTAATTGCTGACTTGACCGCGCTGAATGTGGACAGATTGTCGAATACTTTATCAATAAATATATGCATAATTGTAATTATCAACAAAATATTTATTGCTAAGCTCATCTATAAGTGTATCACACCACATGGTTTATACTTTCTTATAATTATTTACACAGTTCTGAACGTTTTAGGGTAAACGATACTAAAAATCTATACAAAAATTATCAAAATGAAAATAATATAAAAATTAGGAACGTATTATACTTATATTCATTTTTTTCAACTAATTAACAATAATTAATATGATCTGGTAAAAGTGATT
>JBBMKC010199864.1:0-14193 GCA_037834085.1 Bipalium vagum | reverse complement strand
ATTATTATTATTATTATTATTATTAGTATTATTATTATTATTATTATTATTATTATTATTGTTATTGTTATTGTTATTAAGGAAACAAAGAAAATTCAACTTATAAATAATTTATCTGTGATTTTTTATTAATTACTCTAAAGAAAAAAAATCCTGATAATAAAATAATAAATGAGAATATAAAAATAAAATTATTTCATCAATATTTCGATACACAATAATTTAGGTATCTGAAAAGAAATACACATTTTTTGATGTATACATAAAATACATAAAAGAAAACAAATAAGATAAAATGACATCATTATCAGTAACAATATCCATCCTTTCTTATTGGCATCAATTTTTACCATGTTGAAATAGATTTACCAATATATAACAATAAACGTATACAATGGATATCATTGTCTCAGTAACAATTACCGTATTTCGATATCAAGTGAAATTTATCTGGACAACCTTGGTTTTGGAAAAACGTTCTGAAATGGGGTGGAAAACGTTTAAATCACGATCACCTTAGAGTCAATAAAACGATGTTTATCATTATAAGTTTGATATCTCTCTTATTTTGTGTATCAAGTCAATAAAAATAGAAAATAGTACCATTAACAATTAAAACAAAATAAATAAGTTTATATTGATTGTTTCCATTATTTTTAATTATTATTTAGCGAGTTGAGATGTATTTTCGTTTCATTAATTATGACAGATGAAATACGTTCGTGCAATGTATGAGGGGAAGCAATTTTTTAAGAATATAACTTATTTTATATTATAAATTTATATTAATTTGGTGAACATTTTATTTTATTTTTCAAATACAGGCCTATTTAAACAACATTTTTGAAAATTTTATTTTTTATAATATGTACTTTTGTGATACATGTTTTGATCTTTACTTTCAAGTCTTCTTCAATCAATTTTAATATTCTTCTCAATTATCTTCAGATATTATTACTTACAAATGGTTTTGAACATCATTGATTAAAAGTGAAAAAAATTTAAATATGCAATTTTCAAAATTAAAATTAATTTTTTTAGGAATTTAATTAAAGAAAACATTGATTATCCATTGATTTCTGCTTTCTCCATTTTGTAAATTTCTGTAAATTGATCTTTTCAATCTACAATTTTGTTGTGTTTTTATTACTAATACGTCAAGGAATGGTAATTTGTTTCCATTTTTTTTTTCAATGATGAATTTTATATTATGGTGTTGTTCAAAACCCTATTGATCTATTTTCATTGAAGTCATTTTCTTTTCAAAGAAGCCAACGTTATTCCTAAACATTAGTCCCATAGCAACTAATTCTCTTTGCGTGTATCATTCGCGAAAGTATATATTCGAGCTAATTCTGACTCCTTATTTCAAATTGGTCGGAAATTGATGTCTTTTTTTGAAGAGCTAAATGAATATTAAAGTATTTTTATAAGAATAATGAGACCAGAAAAAAACAAAAAATTATATCAAGTTGATTGACACAAATATCACTGTGTACCATCCTCTATTCCCCAAGAGTACAATGTGTACAATGAAGATATTTTTTTGTTTAAATTTTATAAATAACCTATTAACATTTCGGTAGTCCTCATTAAAATGATGTCATTAAAACCATTTTTAGAGGATGATTTTAGAAGAGAGTATCCACAATGCTAAGAATAGTTCAGGTACCAGACTATCTATTTCGATAAGTCGTTTCCTAAGCCTTTTATCGAATCTTTAATTCATAAAAGTAAATGTTTTTCTCCAATTTTTCTGTCTACAAAATCTTCATCACCTTGTCATTTTGTCTAGTACTGTCATCTTGTGGTTGACAGCTCGATGAAAATAATTTGCGTCCTTCGACAATTTGGAATATGACCTCCATTCATCACTCATTATAATCGAAATGTCAAACAAAATACACGAAGTATTTGACAGGTCAAAAATGATATTGGGTAGTCATTCTAGTCAAAAGAAATTTCAAATATTTGTCAGGTATCGTTAAAATTATTAAGTATTGCGTGATTTATAAGAATGAACTTGAGTTGAACCGCACTTCCCATACTCAGATTAAGACGATCAGATACAACTCGTTTGGCTGCCACAATGGTTGAATCAATGGAATAGAGTTAATAGGAATAACAGCTTTCCTTATCTTTATAAAGTCACTCACATTTAAATATTAAGAATTTTGATATTTTTTTCTCTAAAGGTTACAAGTCTTCAAAATTTCGTCTCTGAATTATGTTTTTCATTGTACAACTGTTTTATCAACAGTGTTTTGTCAACTCTTATTTTTATAACTATCAAAACATCCCCTCCCTTAATTTTACCACCTCGGGGTATAGTAACAATAAAAAGATTAAAATAATTTTTAAATCAAAAAGACTTTTATCATGTCACGATTGTAAACAATGTTTTATTGAAAAGAAATTCGTAACATTCACGGAAATGAGCATAAGATTAATATTTATTGGAAACAAGACAAATATTTATATCACGATAACAAATGATTTTTATTGTTTATATTAGAAATATTATCTCATGACCTTAAATAAACAAAATAAAATAAATCATTTCTGGAAATAATATAGATACATTTTGAAATCTTTTTTTATTAATAATATAATATAATTAATTTATATTATTTTCCTCAGGTAAATTTTTTATTATTTTAAAAAAATATTTTTTATTTTATTTATTTATTGTAAAAAAATAAAATTTAAACACTTCTCAAAATGTATTTTTAAAAATGTTAAGCCTTATTATCGTAACACTTAGGTCATAAATTTACTTACCCTGTTATTTTTGTCGTGTTCGAAAATAATTGAATCAAAACGACTTCAACAAAACTTTATTCTTCCAACAAAAATACACAAACGTATCACACTATAACACAATCTACAATGTGAAATGTCTCAAATATTCGGAATCAGTAAAAAATACTGAAAATCAAAACAATAAAATCAAATCAAATAATCAATAAAAGTTAAATCAAATTTTAATAGTTAATCAGATAATTGTTAATTTAAGAAGAGAAACAAACAAACAGAAAATACTACTCTTACCATTTTAAAATACGATGGCACGCTCATAAACTCACTAAAATTGTAGGACCTATCGTTATCTCGTACCGCATAAAAACGTGCAAAAACATCATAAATTTTACAAACTGATTCTGGCTGAAAAGGTCTACTGACAATAAATTATCAAACAAATTTTTTTGTGTCAATTCATTGAGAATCCCAGTGCCTTTTATACTAATAAGACTGTTAATGGGGAATGTTAATTAATTGCGGACCCTTATCTAATCTTGGCAATTCGACATTCACTGTTGTCATTTATTTATTAAATCATTTATTGATAAAAAAAAATATTGTATAATTATTATTATTATTAACTATGCATTATATAATCAATAATTATTATTATTATTTAGTCTCTGACCTTTTTACTGTCCTTCTAATTAATTTATTAATATAATAATTATCCTTGACTCTTTATCAGTCTTCAAAAGATAATCAGAAAGAGTTAAAGAGATGTACCCTTCGATAAATTCTTTTAAAACCTTTTTTAACAACGCAATATATTTTTATTTACCAAATGATTTTTCTTCATTAACAGTGAACCAAAATATGTCTGATTTTGTTATTTATTAAAACAAAATGGAAATAACAAAATAAATTATGTTCTGACTTAGTTGAACAATGTATCAATCGCAAAGAAATCGATTCTCAAACGTCGAATGTAATGAATAATTCATTGTCATTTAATGATTTACTGATAAAAATGCATCTAGACAAATGGCAGTTTTACACTATGCAATGAACAGTATTGACTATTTCAAGGTAGGTATTTCTGAAACCTCGCTGTGTCTGTTTGCCCAGAAACCTATTCAGAGATGTATATGTATATATATATATCTATGCTGCCCCTCATCTCCCTGAACACAGCGAAGGCAGTATTGCCTTTTATGCTGCAAAGATGGAATGCACAGAGAGATTCTGGTGGTATCACTAGAGTGAAAGGCATTCCAACTTATTTTGATTGGCGATAAATCATGTGTATTTTATTGTATATAAAATAAACCAAGCAGACTTTTTTGCCAAGTGTTATCCATTTTCTAATGAAACTATTTATAAAGTCCAGCTGACCATTTCCGATTTCAATGGATTCTTCCGCTGAGCTATCTGACAGGTTTTTACGATTTTTAGCGATGCTTTCCTTAAGTTTTACATTAATTTTATTAATCGATATAATTGTCTTTTTATTTTTCAGTTAATGTCATTTTTTTCTTTTTTGGTGTCTATTTAAACAATTTATTTGTTTTGCCCAGGTTCTGACAGTTATGTTATTTTTTTTTAATTATTTAATAATTCTTAATTATTATTATTTTATAAATAATTATTTAATTTTTAAAATAAATCTTTATTAAAAGAAATCTGTTGAAAATTTATATTTTTCTGATTTTTTTACAATCATAATAATTATTATATTTATATTTATATTATTATTAATGTGAATAAAAAATAAAAAGTAAAAAATAATAAATAATAGTAAAAATAATAATTATAATAACAATAATAATAATGGTGATAATAATAATAATAATAATAATAATAAAAAAAAAAATAATAATAATAATAATAATTTCATTAAAAATTATATTTTTATAATTATTTTTAAAAAAATGATATCACTTTTTATAAAAAGTTAGGAATGAACAAGGTGATGAAATTACCTGAAGTACCTTTTTTACTTTAAATGATTACTAAAATGACGAAAAATGAAAATAATGATGAGTAGAGCAAAATCAACTGCATCTAAGATAATAATAAACATAGAATAGCAAATAAAAAATTACCGCTACAGTCAATCTTGATTATTATATGCTTAGTACAATTAATAGACTACATTATATAGAAGAAAAATTTACACCTAATGTAATTTTGAATAGAAAGGCAGAGCTCTAGACAAGCTTAAGTGGGTTGGCAGTTGTTCAATATTGAATAAGTAGTAGGATAAATATCCTGTCGACCACAATTTGCGATCTCAAGTGTTTTATTTTCTTCCATAATTTCCTGTATTTATACCTTAACAAGTTTATTGTACGGTGTTTCGATATTGTATGAGGTGTTTTGTGTCACATCAACATAGTTTAACGAATATGGTTACTTCGCAATGTTCGCAAATTATTCTAATATTTATATGAACTGAGTGGTCTTGACAAGTGCTATAAAGACTCCACCGCCTGTAGATTTTAACCAATGTTTCGAATATCATGCAGATGATCAGAGTTCCCCACCATGTGAGTGTGGCATGAGGTTGTTCGCAATATGCATCAAACAAAATGCGGCGATCACAATTTTAACAAAAACCACATGTATTTGTCCTATTACATCATCAATCGTTGGGAAAGTGGTCCGAAGTTTTAATGCACAGGTTTACTAATGTTAATTGCACTTTTGATAATTTTTTGATAAATAATACACTATATATCGTTGCTTCGGTAATAAATAGACAGGAATTTTCTCTAGAAACACCAATCTGCATCATCGGTATACCGGACAACTAGCTTTCTGTACTTACTTATCATATACCACGCACATTTCAAACCATTGACATAGACGGCTCTTTCAATATCCAATGTTCCAACCAATATGTACCAATATTTATGACTCTGGATCTCACCTACATCAACAATTATGAATAGTTGTTTTCCACTGTACTTGGTTTTCAAAGTATCCTCCACTTGGTTCGGAAAGCTGTTTCTCTTGATATTCTTTCCCAATGCTGAAAATAATCCTTTGATTGATAAAGAGATTCTTTAATGGTATATCAGCTCTGGTCAACTTGTTGACAAAAACGGAGAAAACGATGATTATGTTGTTATTCTTTGTATTTTAAGTTTATGTCGCTCTAAATATTGATAGCTCTCAACGTGAAAGCGTTTGTCAAATTTGAAATTAATTCACAATTTGCACTAGAAGGCTTCGGTAAATTCTAATAAAGCGTCAACTATTATTAATAATAGTGATACAGTTTGATGTGTCTTGCTTTTAACTACTGCATGTAGAATCAGTCTTTTGTATCAATTACCACAGTATAAAAATAGTTAGCAAAATGGACAGAAGAGCTTGGGTTTATATGGATTATGCATTAAAATATTGTTAGTGACTTTTGCATAAAGAATGTGTGCTTATACTGAAATGGACCACTCAACTCGGTTATTTTGCGTATATCAGTTATCAAATACCTGAAAAATTGAAGATGTAGACATTATTTAACCTTCTCACCTAACACCAAATTTAGGCTTTATTCTGACTTATTAGGGCAACCTAGGAACGTTCGATTATTTAATTATATTTATATATCTTGGCATACTAACCTCGTCAATTTTTATTTTATTGATTTATGGTTGCTATGTTAAGGTATATGCGTATCACGAGGTTTTATTATTTTGGGTACATCATACCAAAATAATTTCACAATTATTTCTATAAGTAATTATCAATTCTTTCAGACAAAATAGAACAAAACAAGACAATTGGTGGAAAAACCCGCTCGATGCACAACAATATTTTAAATTTTTGAAAAGATATAAGGAAATTCAGATTGCTGGTGGAATACAAAATTAACTTAAGCTCTTATCAGTTGCTTTATTATCATTGAAACCAATCCAAAATATAGTTAAGATTGGACAGAGCTAAATATAACACAAACAACAAAAGTCGCAGTACGGTCATTCACTTTGAGTCCCCTTTTTAAATATATCCTAAGTGTGGGAAGCATTTACATAAATACTGGGCTAGTTGAAAGTGTTTTAGCCAAACAAAGATAAACCATTTTGTTTAAAAATCATTATTATTATTCAATTTAACATTCCATAAAATGAAAAAATTTGTTTTAACGATTCTGTGATTCTCTTCAAAAATTGATTTTCCGAAGCACTTTTTAAAAGCTGAAATGATTTCACAATTTATTAAGAACTATTTAAGACGTTACTTTTTTAAGTTTACAAATAATTATAATCAATCATTGACCAATTCTGAAAGTTTTTTAAATAACCCCAATTACACCTGTTTAACCATCCCTATAATGGAAAATTTACAGAACAGCTTTTAATTTTAAATCCATCCAACCCTCATTAATCCGAAAAATTAGAAATCGATTTCCATTCGTATTGTGAATTAATTCGGATAATGAAGGAATTTAAAATTCTAAATAGTCTCCAGATTAATGATGAAATTTATTAAGAAAAAGACAATTACTTATTTAAAAAATCATCTAGTCTTTTTTAAAGTTTTATTTTGAATGATTTTCTGTAAATCAACTTTGACTTCCTTTAAATTTTTTATTGTACCATTGGTTATTTTTTGAGTAGAGCTGTTTGAAGAAGAGCTTGTTTGGATGACAATTTCAATTACATGGAAAAAATTGCTTGGACTTATGCTGTAACTGTCATCGTCCTGACCATCTTCAGCCCTAAAACACCATCTTCAACAGTATATTCTTCTTGACACATCATCCATGATTCGAATTTGCGTGGTAATTACAGTATCTTGCAACATTAAATCCTTTAAAAAATCTTGGTTTTTAAAAAAAATCTATGTCCAATAACAAAGGGTGTAATTTTAATCGATCCACTAACATTTGAACATAAAGCTATAGTTATTCTAACTTTAGATTGTTTTATTTCTTTTCTTTCACTTGATGAAATGGTTCTTGTAGGAAATGCTTGAAAAAAAGTCCAGTTTTATCCATATTTTAGTATAACCTCTGAATCAATTCCTGTAATTTTTCAACCATTTTTTTTGAAAGGGCTGAAATATCAAAATCATTTATTGAATTTGCTTCACCACAGAGAACTTTTAATTCAAGATTAAATCGATTTTTGAATCTATATAGCCATCCTTTGCTGAATTGCAGGTCATCAACATTTATTTTTTGTCCAAATTCCTTTACTTTTGTAATGATAATTTCATAAGTCACGTAACCATTTATTGCATCCATTCGAGATATTCATTCGATCAATGAATTCTCAAGCAGAGAATGAATTTTCGAGGTTTGTCTGGAGTTATCATTTGAGCTTTCACAAGTTTCCCTGTTCTCTTTATTTTTTCAAAATTTCTGATAACGTAGAAATTCCTAGGTCCAGGTTTAATTCTCTTTTGATAATTTGAGACCATTCACTCAGAGACATTTTCTTTGACTCCTTTATTGCATAAATTTTTGCTTTTTGATGAATTGTAATTTCTGTTCTTTTTCTAGCCATATGGATATTTAATTAAAAAAAATTAAAATTATAAACAAGCTTCATATTTCAACAACATTAATCCGAAACTTTTAAAAATTATTAGAAATTTAATTCAAAAAAGAGCTTTCCTATTGCGGATCGTGAAGTTTCGGGTTAGTGAAGCAAATTTGTCTGGAAACGTTCGAAAATTGCGAAATAAATAAATTTTTTTTCCGGACTATGAAGTTTTCGGATTAATGAGGGTTGACTGTATTGACATATGAGGTGGTCCACTCAATGTTTTGGTTACTTGTACAGTTCCCAACATAGTTTTCATTTTGCTTTAGGTTATAAATTTTTTAAAAAAAATTTACATTTGTTGCACCTATAAAGATAAAACACTAAGAGTAACGTACAATAACCATTACCTGCAGCAGTAAACCTCTCTTTTACGTGTATTATTCCAATTCTTTAATATTAATAGTTTTCCACATTCACATTTCTCTTGATTTTTTAATATACCATAACAATTTCTCTTTCGATATCGTTACATAATTAATGCGTGGGTTTTAAAGTCAATATTTACTTTGATATGGTGAAAAAATGAAAAATATGATGTGTCAATTGTAAAAATGCCAAATATTTCTCAAATTTAACACGTTATTTCCGTTTTAACGCATGAATTTAAAAGTTTTAACAAGCCAATTATTATGAAAGTGAAATATTTTTTAAAATAAGAAAATCGAATTTCATCGATTATTTTATGAAGAAATAAAATTCTATTACCTATGAAAATTTTTCATTTGACAAATGTATAATTTAGCATCTTGAAGACTTGGCTACCACCTATAACTGGGGTACACCACAATACTCTACATCAGCATCAGACATTGATATTAGTGGAGTGAAGACTGTTTTGTATAGTGCACAAGTATACATATATAATTTATTTGACACTTAAAAATATTTTCTCTTAGGTTTTTCTTCCGAATCTTAATGTCAAACAAGTTACACAAGTTTTACACTCAACACCAGAAGAAGCTAAACTTGCCGCAGCTGAGTTATTAATAAAGTCAGCAACACAATTTCCAAACCCATTCAATGGGTTGGACAGTAATCAATTACATAATCAATTATTAAAATAACGTTATGATTCAGTGAGACACAATATAGTAGCCTTGCTCAACCTGTCGAATATAAATAATTCGCAAGGTACCACTATTAATCCTTCTCAAACAGCCTCAATGGAATTCAGTAATGCAGCGGCAGTTGCTGCTGCAGCAGCAGGCTCTTCATTGTATTATTTACAGCCCGGATTGACAAATTCGACTGTTTACCATCCTAACTCACTTTTATCAACAGCTCATTCAAATCCATTAAATCTGACTGGTTTCACCAACCTGTACACTTCTTCAAATGCAAACATGTCCCCTGTTTCTTCAGCTTCAAATCGTGAAGGTAGATATCGTCAGCTTTTTATATTTTTGATTTATAGTTTTCTTTGAAAATTTTGTTTTCATAATTTAAGTAAGTTATTAATTTTTATCTAAATAATTTATAAGCAAGGTAAAAGTCCTCTTCAGGACTATAAGTAATGATTGTTATAAATCTTATTTGGTTAGAAAGTGAATAAAGTATGTTTACTTTCAGAAATAGGAGTCCAACATATTCTTAAATACCATATATTATTTTTCAATCTGAGGAAACAACAGTCAACCATTTAATGGAAAGATTGTTTTGAAACCACATATATGTAGTCCCTGTGGTCAAATTTTGAAAAGAAATTTAAACAGAATATCATATAGATACTCTATGAAAAGTTATCAAAAAGAATTTAGTATTTTCTATAATATAGGTCCGGAAAATAGGAATTTAAAACCGAAATATTTTCTATGGATATGCAAAACACAACAGAAAATATTTATATCAAAAACCAGCAATTTTCAGAAACTGTATCTAATTTTTATGCTCTACTCGCAAATTTTTATTGATTCAGTGATTGAATTAAAAATTTTAAATTAAACAAGTATAAAATTTAGAGGTCAATATATTCGAATTAAATGCGAAAATTGTATGTGAAAAATATTATAATTTCATTTGTTTTAATAACAAATTGAAGAGAAACAGAAACGGTTTGAATAAATAAACTTTATCTATTGAAATGAATTTATAACTGCAACTAACAAATATGAAAAATTTTACTTAAGCCTTAATATCATAATTCAATCTTTATATATTTTGAATCAGCTGAGTCGAATAATTACAGTATACTTTAATATGATTAATATAAGATTTATCAACAAAATGGTATCAATGAATTTTATTCAACGGTTTTATAAATTAAACAAAGTAATTTATTTAAAAATAATCAAAATGGAGAATTGATGACTCCAAATATTTTCAACATAAAAAATCAAGTTAAGAGAAAAGCTAATAAAATATCTTTGTTGACTAATGTTACGCTGAACGTCGCCATTCAGAAGATCAAATCTTGATCCACTTTACAAACATGTTAATTGAACAAAAATGAATGATAACATTCTTCGTGTAGAGACCCGTTCCTTATAAGCAATGATAATTCAAAGACTCAAGTCAGGTGTAGGAAGCTTACAGAAGAACACAGGGTATCTAGACAGACCTTTTTTCGAAATTATTAAGAATGAGAATTGAAAAATTTATTTCTATTAGGGTTTTCAAATTATAAGTTCGTTTTTTAATAATATTTATTATTGTTGTTTAATATTTTTATATCGTCCATAATAATAAACAAAACTTTTAAATTCAATTTTAAATCAAAGATCAATGTCAAATATAAACAATAATTAAATTTATTTAACATATTGAAAAATGAATGAAAAATTCACATATGACGCTCAAATTCTGCATTATATGCTGTATGACTTTAAACTGGGATAAAATGTCACCATTTCTACCAAAAATATCAAAAATGTTTACGATCAAATGCTTCATGTTCGCAAATACCAAAAGTGGTTCGACCGGTTTTGCAATGACAATCTCAGTTTGAAGAACAAACCACGGGGCTTTGATAATCTATGGTGATAATAATCGAAACCGTTTCTAATCAAACATTAGAAGAGTTGTCTGTTCTATTAAACTGCAGTGTCGGCAGTGTATGGAACCACATAAAAGAAATAGGCAAAAGCAAAAAAACAGAAGAAAAATGGATTACAGATCTGTCACACATTATTCATTCGACATTTAAAGGAATCATTCTTCAAATGGATTGTGACTGGAGATGAAAAGTTGATAATGTATGAGAATCCACATAGTAAATGTCCAGTCCAAATCCCTGTACCAATGACGAAAACAGGACTTCATCCAAAAAAGTTATCTTGAGTGTACGGAGTAATTTACTTTGAATTATTGAAAATGGTTCAAACAATATATTTATAAACTTTTTAGCATTTGAGAGATGCATTAATTGTGTAACGTCCTTCATTGATCAAAAGAAACAAAAGAATTTTTCATCACGACAAGACACACACTGCAAAAATGACCCAGCAAAAGCTGAAAGGCTTTCAATGGGAAATAATGTTTCAGCCTCTACATTGTCCAGACATCGCACATTCGGATTACTATTTGTTTCTATCTTTACAACATTTCCTTCGTGGCAAAGAGTTTGATAGAATTCATGATATTGAAACTGCCTTGATTCAATTCTTTAATGAGAAGTCCAGTCCGTCGTAAGATAATAGCATCGAAAGTTTGATCAAATGCTGCGACGAGGTTGTAGATAAAAATGAAGAATATATACTTGATCGACTTCGTTTTATTATTTTTATAAATAAATTTAAATTTTCTAATAAAACGAACTTTTAATTTGAAAGCCCTTTAATATATGAGTCTTTGTTTCATCCACATACCTCTACTACCCACATGTATTTCACGAGTGAGTAGATGCATTTATCTTTCACCCAAAGTTACATAGAAGAAATATCTCGTTATGGTCAATAATTTCCAAGAATGGAACTTCAAACTAATTTATGGTGCATGTTCTGTAGAAATTTTCTTTGATATTTTTTGAAGAGTTCTTTTGTAAAAGCGTCTTCTTAAGTAATCATGTGTTATTTATGGACAGTGTTCGTTTCCATTGTTGAGAGAATTGTTTTTTAAATAATATAATTGGGAACTGGATGTTTTCTTATGAAATAGACTCTAAACTTACCAACCGTTGAAATTGTGTAAAAATATAATTTTATTATTTATTATTTAATTTGAAATTACGTTTCACTAGCAACATGGAAACTTTGAATCATAGAAGTCTTTCTAACATTACATTATATTCTAATTATATATAATATTCACTTTCAAATGGGTGTTATACAGTATACCTGTGTTTATTTTAACACTCAATGATCGTTGTTTAAGTTTTTGATAATAAAAGAATAGGATCGCCAGTTCTGCACTTGACTTATGGATATTTGAATTCATCAGATTAAGTTCTCAAATACCTTATTAAAACTTAAGAGCCAAATGATCAAGTCGACCTTTGTAACATATTATCCGAAAAATATGACTAAAGGGAAATTGGGTCCTGAATTGTTTTTATTGTAATAGTGAACATTATAACATTTGATCTATATTGTTATCATAATGGAATCTGTAGAGAAATCTAGAATTAATGAATTTTTAACATTTCTTATGTTTTAGTAAACGTCTTCAATAATTTACTCTCGAGCAATCATGGTTTGGGCATTTTGCAGTCTCCGAGCTCAATTCCTATTTTATCTATGAATCACATTGATTTCACCAATGGAGAAATGTTGGACAACTCTTCATTAAGAAATGTCCTTATTGCCAACCAGCAGCATAGCTACCTTTACAACAGTCCCCAACCGCTGATCAATGAACAGAACAAGATCATAATGGCACAACAGGTTCCTAGCCAGTGATATCAACGTTCTGGCAAGGGGAAGTCATTGAAACTTTTTTCACTTTGGATTAATGTGATGGTGCAATATTTGATGTTTAATTTGGTAATTCCGTTATTTTCATTTTTTCCATTATTAGTACCATTACTTCTTCGGTTTGTCTGACCGCTTTGGTCTCTGTGGAAAAAAGGTATAAGAATGCATATATTTCATTAGAAAGTGGAACATTTTTTATGAAAATAAAAGGCGATATATATCTTAATTGAATGTGATATTTTTATGAAATAAGAAGATGGCAATAACAGTATAAATTAATGTTAATCTGTCGAATAACCGAATGCGACGACATCATTATTTAGCAGAACATTATAATAAAAGTACCGTGGTATATAAATTGTGAATTCAGATTCTAATAAATGAGAGATATTTGCATAAATTGTTTACAAAGCGCCTGGACATCCATTTATTATTAAAAAGTTAAGCAGTTTGGATTTTATGCTGATCACATCATATACTTTGATGAAACCGATGTTTTCGATACAGTTCTTGTCAAGAGTTGGACTCACAATGAAAAGTCATTCTCAGAGTTTGATTGCAAGAGGAAATTGTGTTATTTTATGCTCATTTCTTTAACTTGTCAGTTGGAAACAAAGGTGTCAAAATGACGAATATTCTTCTGTTGCTAGAGGTTTTCTAAAAAATTTTTTCAATTTTATTGATATTTTATACACATGATAACTGAGCTAAACTAAATCGTCAGTTTACAGTACAATTTATAGTACAGGGTGTGTATCAAGTGAGTATCCAAATTTTAAAAATTCA
Organism: Bipalium vagum; assembly: GCA_037834085.1. Classification (NCBI taxonomy): domain Eukaryota; kingdom Metazoa; phylum Platyhelminthes; order Tricladida; family Geoplanidae; genus Bipalium; species Bipalium vagum. The sequence continues at coordinate 260 of JBBMKC010199864.1, read as the reverse complement.
AATTGTAAAATATATTCAAAATAAGACTGAACATTTTTGACACAGTAACATTTATTAATCAAAATTTAATATTTTTCTTCAGAATGACCACTATTTTAACACACTTCTACTATACTTAAGTGACTATAAAAATCATTTATAACAGTTTTGATACATGCCTGGTGGTAACCTATGTGCCTCCATTTAAAGCTTGTCCACGATGAAATTGTCGCAGTAAAAAGCCGTGTATTTTTTAAAATGTGTTATGATATGTCAATAAA
>JBBMKC010199853.1:0-14197 GCA_037834085.1 Bipalium vagum | reverse complement strand
TATATATTACTCATATTTAACGGCAAAATTAGAAAATATCAATAATACTCTTCCCAAATACGTTAGATCGCTAGTACTTACGCGTACGTAACATATAACCATCGCTTTGATTACAAATTTGAGTTAAAGAAAATTGATTTTTTTTATTTGATACAATTGAAGAAGGAAAACCGAGTCTCTGAATTGTATTATCTGCATGATGACGCACCTATTCACACTAGTGATTTGTCAACAAGAACAATTAAGGACTGTGGCTTGATTTTGTCCCCACATCCTCCCTACAGTCCAGGCTTGGCTCCTTCCGATTTTTTTTAAACACCTCAAAACACTAAAAGGTAAAAAATTTTCATCAAAAGACGACTTGAAGAAGACTGCCACTGTTTATCTGAATGACAAGTCTCCCGATTTCTTCTAAAAAGTCCTTCTTGCAACTTGTCACTCGCTGGAAAAAACTTGACGTTTCTCGAAAGTTTATTGAAAATAATTACCTGTACATATCCATTGTTATTAATCCAAATTTATTGTGTGATCGTTTCTTGTTTTCTACCATAGGCTCATTACTTATTGGGCACACCACGGAGTTGTAATTGAATTATTGTTTAAATTAGTTAATGGTTGAATTATCATCATATAAGTTTTTGAGTTCATTTTACGAATAACTTTCATAAAATGGAAGTTGTTAAAAAATATCGTGCTTACGAGAATTAATCTATTACTTTTTTTATAATTTAATTTTTATTTATTAATATTTTATTATTTATCATTTTTTATTGCATTTCAATTATACCCATTAAAATTAATTAATAATAAATAACGAATTAAAACAATTTTCTATTACATATTATATTATTTATATGAAAGATTTGAAATATGTATTTCAAAAGTGTACTACATTTTACAATGCTATGTCAGTTTCATTAAATTCCCTTTATGTATATTCCCACACCGACATTTACAGTTATTTAAACAAATTTTCTTTTATATTTTTTATCCTCTTTATTGTCTTCGTCTAATTTATAATATTCCGGTTGATAAATAAAACAGAAAACCTAGTCATATTCCCCTTTTATTATATGTTCACCAGACTATTACACAAAATATTATTGTGAATTTTTCAATATTATAAATATTTAATTGGAATATGTGTCTCCAAGAAGGTATAAAATCACCTCTGACCCTCATCCTTCAATGACTGCATTTTGAATTACTTCAAGAGAATTTATGTTTATGTCTGTGATAATTATGAAGGAAATATTAAACAGGAAATCTTTTATTTAAACAAACAAAGAATAATGAACGTATGTGTACATAATGAATATCTGTACAAGCAAAATTGTGTAATAATTAGTTCCCTTAATTTATTTGCTTTTAATCTTGAATATCTGCTTTAACAGAGAACGTGAATAAAGTGAGAAAATAAAAGTTGGAAATATATATTTGCTTTAGTGATTACCTGGTTAAACATTTCTTCTTTGTAAGCTATGCAGTTCACATATCTCTATTAAAGTTGTTGACATCTTTCTTTTTTGGCATTTCCTGTGTATATTTTAAGGTTCTGAAAAATAATGCATGGTTTTTAATTAAAAATTTAAGCATATCAGGTTGATGGAAATGATATTTCATATTTTTAATTTTATGTTAAGCTGTCAAAATTAAGAGGGAGATCTTTAAAATCATTTATTTATACAAAAATCCGAATTCAACTTCAATGTACTTTTGTCAGCAGTTTAACAGTGCGTAAATTCCAGGTTACAAAGAATTGTTTTATCTTCTTGGCACAGCTTCTTAGCCCACCTAACATACCCAGAGGTTGCTATGACCAAAGTCGAACTTAATCTTGTAAATAAAAAACACTCTCCAAATAATTTCATTTATTAACAACAACCTCAAAAATCAATTTCAAAATCAAACTACTGTGCCATGATACTCATGGTTAACCTCAATAAAATTACCAATAAAGAAAATTATACCGTGTTTTAACCTGGCAATATATGAGTGAAAAATAATGATTTTACTCTGGCTCTTTTACGATATGATTTAAAATAATATTTCTAAAAAATAATTTTAAATTCTAAAATTTTTTTAAAATAGATTTATTGTAGTTTAGAGTAACATGCTACTGATTAAACTTCAGTAGTTGCTCTTAAATTAATATTTCTATTTCTATTTATAAAATTTAATTAATTAATTCAAATTAATTTTTAAGTTAAAAAAATTATTGAAAATACAAAATATTGGAAATCTTGTCTTTGTTTAAATTGATCCAGATCTTTTAATAAGAAGAAATTAGTTTGGACTAAGTCCGATATTGGATAACAACGAAGTTATCATGTGAATCAAAGAAATATTATCATGAACATCTTTTGGTTGATACATTTCTTGATACATTTTGGAAGAGTATTATTATTAAAACTATATTGATAGTCTCATTAAATAACAAAACAAAGAATTTTTGGTTTTGAACTCCATCTTTCACCGGAAAAAGGATAAAAATTTGTAATGAATTTATGGAAAAACTTCTTGAAAAGATGAAAATTTAAGCATGATCCCAATCAAATTATTGATATTTAATTTGTTTGAATTATACTTTAATAAGCGATGAACTTTTACAAAATTTTATATAACCAATTCATTAAATTTTATCATTGATTTTCACATAAGAATAAATAAAAATGATATCTTTTGTACATACAATAACAAATTAAGACTTAAAAGGTTTTAATTAAGAGTCAATTTATAAATAATCATTATTTACTTACCAAATTTATGATTATTTTATCGAACTAAGTGATTAAGGGGTAATTAATAATTTAATTAAATTATTAATAAAATTAATAATTTTTTTAAACTTTATATTCTTATATCTGCTTTTCAAAATATATTATTACTTATTATTATATTATTATATCGACCAGTTAAAAAATATTAAAATAAATATATTATATTAAAATAAGAATATTAAATATTTTATAAGTTAATTCTAAGAGTTATTATAAATTACTTATTTATATAAATAAGAGATTCAATAAGTACCTAATCACGAAGCAATTGATTGATTTTAATTATTATTATTAATATTATAATTATTATGATTATTATAATTACATTATTATACAAAATTTTAATATTTTTTTATTTTCTATCAGTAGAATTTTATCAAAATAATGTATATATTTTAATATATAAATAATTTTATTCTCTAACAAATTAAAACTTAAAAATAACCAAAACTGATTTAAATTTATCAAAAAAAATTTTATAAATATTTTCAACAAATCGAAATATATCGTTATAAATTTAAATCATCGTGAATTAAATCATTTAAGTGACTCTGTTTGACAAATATAATTAATTTAATTAAAAGTTCAAAATACTTTTATTTAATTCATTATAATGCAGTCAAACAAATATTGATTGGTTTTTCCTAAAACTGTTAAATAAAATATTTTTATTGATGTATATATAATGGAAATTGATAATAATACTAATAAATCTAACATACTTGGTTAGGCTGAAAAGTACTTAGAATATCAGAAATAATGAGGTCAGCTGAATAATTTTTTAACAATACTTATACACGTCTCATCTGTAGTTTTTGTATTCGATAAAAACCTGGTCTTACTGTATTCAGAAGATGAAGATTCCTTTCACATACCATTTTTTGCCTAGTCATCGTCTCACTTGCTAAAGGTCTCAGTATGAACCTGCTACATATCTTTCGGATTTCCATTTTCTCTAGAAGCAGCTGTTCATTTTTTTTTGCATGCATTTATCCTCTCAGATAGCTGCGTTTCATTTCATGTAATGATTATTTCATCCTTATATGCAATTATTATATATATCTTCAATTTATTTCTGATAAAGTCTAACTCCCTTTTAATATTACCACGTATTTAAAAATGAAACGCAATTTGAAAAGGATATTTTGCTTTATAATATAAATATTTATGAATACCACCAAATAATACCAAAGGTAGCTAAAATATTTATATAATTTTTCTCTCCTGACGAATTATAATTAATTTTTAATGAACAATTATCAGATTAAGATTTCAACTGCAAATTGAATAATAATTCAATTCCCCTTTAATAATTTCCACTCGTCATTGAAATATTTCGCGAATAATTTTTCATATTAAATTCTCCTTTTCATAATATAATTTAGCTTTTATATTTTCCAATATAATAAAATAAATCAATCAACACTTTCTGGATATTAAGCACAGATCTATAAATCTATATCATGATTCTGCAACTGTTTCTTCCAATAATAATCCCTCTTAAGTCTTCATAAATTTTTTGAAAACTTTTTTTATTATTATTTTTAATTTTATTATTAAATTATAATTTGTTTCAACGATAACATTGACATTACATGAAGTAAAACAGGGAATTTTGAGATTAATTTTTGAAGGTTATTTAAATTTTCAATAAATCTTCGGCCCATATTAAATGTGACAACTTTTATTTACAATTGGAATATGTATATGACAACGACAAAAAATTAAAAATTATTTATATTTTCAGATATCACGAAGTATATGTTCAAAAGAATTTCTATCATTGTTTCAATTTCCTTCCCTTCCTGACACCTTTCCTTTTTTATATTAAGCCTCCATTTTGCCCAATAAGACTCTAAATGCTGTGTAAATGTGTTTCGGTCTTTGGATCGACAAAATTTTCTGAATTATTAAAAAATCGAGAATCGTATTCCTTTTCCGTTATTTTTTTGATAAACTGATCTTTTTCGTTTGGATATATTCATGGGGAAAATAATTTGGTACTTAAATTAAAATATTAAATATAATATCCATGAGAAACAATTGTAGTACCAGGGAGACATACACTTTCAATTATTGATAATAAAGTACCTGTCTTACGTTGTTTCCACATATATCAAACTATAGGTTTATAACTGGTGTCCACAATTTCAAACACCGGTTTTTAATGTTCAGGAGCTCTACCTATATTTAAGTTTACATCCAAATAAAGATTCATCAACGTGACATGTGATGTCATTTCCACCTAACTCTATAGGATTATTAACAAAGTATTTATGAAATACTCTCTAAGAAATGCATATACTTTAACTCAATTGGATCTGAAAGTCCAGTTTCATTACAAGCCGTTTTTTCTGAACTTCCAATAACCCATAAGTAAGTTGCGAAAATAATAGATCGCAAGTTCGATCGCATTCCATAGAAAAAGAACCATATCAGACACTGTAGGAATTATTATAGTTCATGTATAATATGTTCAAACAGATCCGTCTACAGATCTCATGCTTTTAACTAACTCCATTTTATTCTGACATTTATCAAAATTCTTTGTACTATCATCTTTTGCTTCTTAAAATTGTAGTACCCCTTCCATCATGTCAGAACTTAGAACTGGAATTAGGACTGTTAAAAAGTCTTCAGATTTCATACCCATAAAACACAAATAAATTCTTTAAATAATAGAAATAATTTGTCCATTTAAATATGTGACAAGGAACTTTAATATGATCCAAATCTTCAATCTTTTGAGGAGGTTCTACTGAAATGTTTCAGAGATTTATTTTTAAGGAATGGTATAAATTGAATTCATCATTTTTTGTTTGAATATATTAAATTAGGGAAATTAATTAGTTAATTTCATTAAAATATTAATTATAATTAAAAATAATTATCAGGAATATATGGAAAAATTATGAAATAAAATGTTTGAACTTGGGAATAAGGTGTGAAGAAGTTAGAAAAGAATTTTGTTGACGACTATAAATTGGACTTTTGTAGGAAGTATTATCATATTATGATATGTTAATTATTAAAGAGTCCGTCTTGCGGCACAGGTTTTTGTCACAATATAAATGAGACTCGAACTCTCGCGGGAGTTGATGAATTCATTACGATGAAATAATTCATGGAGTAAGATCTAAGAAAAATATTTATCATATTCATTATTCAGTCCAAATGTTATAAAAATAGACCAAATATCCATAGAAAACGTATTATATATATTTATTCCAAGAGTGAACGTGCTTCGTAAATAATTTATTTTCCTCATTTTTTGGAAAAATTATTGGAAATATTCCAGTAATTATGATAATTATTTTTTAATAATCAATATTACCAGATATTGGAAGGAATGATTGAGAATGTGAAAATCCTGGACTTCTGTTCATGAAGATAAGCGAAATCAAGTTTATTAAAGAGAACTACACAAAATAATTATTAATAAAGGTTCTTTAATATTTGGAACGGTTTATTATTATAGTATTAATGCGCAATAAAAAAATAAATAACTTTTCAATTATTATTATTTTTATTTTTATTTTTTTTATTATTATTATTATTATTATTATTTTTATTATTATTTTTATTATTATTATTATTATTATTTTACAAATCAAATTAAACACAAAAAATCAATCACAATTAACTACATCTGTATATGAAAAAGAGATAAAATTTTTTTTAATAATGTTAAGAATGGTAACTTAAAAAACGTTTTGTAATTAAATGTTTTTTTTAATCTTTTAAACTTTTCTTAGTTTTCATTTCATTTAAATTATTTAAATTATTCTATTATATAATAATATTATATGTATTAATTAACGACCTTAATGTAATTTTATTTTACTGAAAAAACTTTCCATTTGCCTTGAAAATAGATAATTAAGTTGATGCAATTTAGGGTTCACTAGTTTACTTTTTCAGAGAATAACTTAAAAGGAATAATTAAAAGTCATTTATATATTATATTATATTTTTATTTTATTTCATATTTTAATTTTATATTAACCTTTAGTTTATATTTATTTTTCTCCGTATAACGATGATGTTATATTTTCTCTGAATATAGAAACCCATTTCAAAGCTGTTTAATTTTATCTTATCTTATCTTAGAGATGTTAAAAGTATTATTTTTATCATTAAACAAATTTGACTGTTATTTACGATGAAATCCATAATGTACAATCAAAGATATTTATGGATATTCATTGCCTTTATCAGTGACTTTTCTAAAGTTCATTAGAGAAAGAAAATCACATTTGGAAACTTTTCTTGGTAGAAAAGACTTCCATGGTTTTTAAAAACTTTGTTTGTCTCTTTAGATCAGCCCAGGGGAGGAATACGGACAACTTTTTTCAAAGAAAATAAATCTCAGATCAAGGCAGTTTTGAAAGAGAGGTTTAAGTTCACTTTGAGACAAATTTCTGACGAAGTCGACCATTTGAATTCATATTCATAATGATTCATCTGTTAAGTCATATAAAATCCAAATGCAACAATATTTGCATGAAGAAGAACGTGACAGACGTGTGGAACCTGCCGAGGACCTCTTTCCATATCTGAATGAGTCATCTTTCGAAAATCTAATATTTTAAAGATGAAACCATATTTATTTTATTTTTCCACTTAGCAGGACTGTAGAATATGTGGAACTGAGAAGTCAATAGAAGTGTGTGAATAACAGGATAATTCTAAAAAAAGTTAATGTTTGGTCTACCAAATCATCCGACTTTATCGATGAACCGTCCTTTTTGATGAAAACTTTGAAATTCTGCAAAATTATTTTTAGTCATTTATAAAAAATAAGCTTTTGGGTTCGATGATAATTTTCCAATAAGATTGAACAAAAATACAATAAATATCAATCTGAAATTCATCGCTTATTCAACTGAAATGATGAGAAATTGATCAAGTACGACAGTCCTAAACGAAAAAGAAATCGCTCCAATCAGGTGAAACTTCAAAAGCAACGCCAAAACTGAACAACAACACAAATATCAAGATTCTTTATTCTCAAAATAAATACATAATTAGCAAGAGACAGAATCTTCGTTGTGCAGTGAATATCTCATTCAAAGTCAGTTGTTCACTAATCCATCAAATTGTTACAATTTAATCAAAATCAAATAATACATAGCTGGTGCCGAAAATCTAAAAATTAATATAATGAAGATAATTAAAACAATAATATAATTTGAAAACCGAAATTTTAGACTTGTAACAGTTTCAAATAATAAATCTCCTTGGTTTCATTGAAAATGATATTTTTATTATTTCAAAGAGATATGTGGAGAAGGCGATTCTGCATATCTCAGTCACATCTGGGATATTTTGATCTCCATAAATATTTTGCAAAAAGCTGCTAAAATAAACCACATTGATATCTAACTAGAATATAACGAAATCATAAATATATTATTTATTTATTTATTTATATTTTTCAGACATTTTGCAAATTGAACAACTTCTTTCAAATTCTCTCCTACACCGCCAGTATCTTGCTGCTGATGTTGATCTGTTTCGAGAGATATTTTGCCATAATATTCCCGATGAAGGTGAAGAATATGCTCTCCAAGCGCATTTACATCATCCTTCTGATATTTATCTGGCTGATAAGTATAGGGTTCAGCATGCCGAGCCTGTTCACCTTTGAGTTGCGCCGAGTGAATAACATCACCAATTGTGATAATACTCAAAAGATCAACAGAAGAACATATCTCATTTCTACATTCGTTTTACTGTACGTCATACCGTTGTTGATTATGGCAAGTCTGTATGGACATATTTGTTTTAATCTCGTGAAATCGCTGAAGAAAATTGTCGGAAATACGCCGATCAAAGTGGCGAAATCCGTCAACAGTCTGCTGCAGGATTCCGGAGAGCTGCAGGAGTTCCAGAACAATTCGAAAGGGAAAAAAAATTCTATTAGCCTACCCAACAAAATCTATCAGAAATCGGCTACCAAGGCTGTCAATGAGAGAAGAAGGGTCATTTTAATGCTTATTGTCATTGTCAGTGTTTTCGCGCTCTGTCGACTGCCTCGTCACATCTGGTCGCTGATGACATTACGCTCGTCTTACAACAACTTCATCCTACTGATTTTCCCCCCAACAGCTTATATGGTTATGTATTTGTCAAGTGCAATCAACCCTTTGATTTATTTTGCCTTCTCCAATTCATTTAGAACCAACTTTCTCAAAGCGCTGTGTTGCTGCTTTCCAGCAGTCAGTTACAAGAATACCAATGTTCTTCAATTGTCATACTCTAAATATCAAAAGTCCAACACCGTTCAACTGTAGTCTCTCTTCAATGTTGGGCTGGAAAAACAAACGTTTTCTATTTACAAAGAGTACGAATGTCATGTCCAATTTTGTTTTAGTGATTTCATACGGTCTCATAACTGTCTGGAAGGGTTTAGTAATTGTTTTTGTGAATAATATTTGTTGGACAGCACTGTCGATCTCGTTATCATTCATTTAGTTCGTACATCACAATTTATTTGTTTTTATAAACGTTTATAGTGATAAAATGGCGATTATTTCGATAAAGATTTTTTTGTTTTAATTAGCCATTTATTAACTTCTGCAGACATTGTAATTATCATATTAGACTCTTTTATCAAATTATTAAAGATTTCTTTTATAAAGTATCTCCTTGTTGTACCATTTAATCTATGCGCGATTTTATGTCAGGCTTAAAAGAAGTTCGAAAGAGACATCAGCAATTTAAACAAATGTCATTTCACGGAAAGGTATAATTGAGTTGAAAATTAAAACAAAAAGAATATAGTTTTTAGATAATAAATTATAATTTTATTGTACACATTTACACAAAATTATCAAAAGAAAAAGAATTTTATAATATGCTGTGTGCCAAAATTATCCCCCCCACTTGAAATAAATATTTACATATCAAGTGGGGGGATAATTTTGGCGCACAGTATATTATAAAATTTATTTAATAAAAATAATTTTGAGTTTTTTTTTCAGGACACAGTAGATCTGCGTGGATCTTTGTCAGATGAGCTCTTCACTTATTTGAAATTTTGCTTCAGCCTTCTTCGCCCAGCTTTTTCGATATCGTAGAATATCATAGTTCTAGATAGATCTCAGGATTCCTGTAACATGGTACTGCCAAATCTTTGCCGAGTGGTCTTGCATTGATAGGGAGTGAGTTCGAGCGAGCTTTATGAATAAATTTGAAGCAAAAGTTACGCAAACCACCGTTAAAAATCATTTATTTATAGGAGGGCAGAGTTTAACAGTTTCAGCAATAAGATTATTCCACCTGCTGTTGTGCCACTTCAAACTGTAAGAACTTTGAATGTAAAAATGGCTGTCATTTCTATGAATTCCAATAAAATTATAAAAAATTGTAATTTTTCCATAATAATAAAAATAATAATATTATTATTACTAATATTAATATTAATTATTATTAATATAAAGGTAGAAATAAAAATAATCATCATCATCATAATAAATAATAAGTAAAATAATAACAATAATAATAATAATAAAACTATTTTCAGCTCTTAACTTTTATCGTCAAAATAAATTATAATAAATTTCCCTTTTGACAGTTCTTAAATTACCTTGTTAGACTTTAATTACATAATTGAGATCGAATAGTATCGATGTGATGAAAGTCTGTAGACAACGATGATTGTTCATTAAATACAATTAGATTTCATGAAAATATTTTTATTTTCCAGTGAATTATTTATTTATATTTCCAAATTAAAATATTTAACTTCAAATTTAATGGTTTATTGTGTTATCGCTGTAGAAATTCAAAACAATTTTTAACGAATGGGATGCTCAGCCAACTCTTTTGTCACTGCTCTTCTTATTATTTGCCTTCTTTCTGGATGCACATCATTTCATAAATCTTATATTCACCAATCAAAATCAGACATAAAGATAAAAATTTATTAAAGAAAAATTAGACAGACATGAAAATACTAAAAAAACTTAACTTTGTTTTTCTCGAAAATGGAACGACAGATTGTCGAAATATTTGATTTAAGTATTAATTTAAGTACGACAATTCAAAATATATACAAATATTTGGAGTGCAAGAAAAAAATTTTTTGTCATATCTGTGTTATATCTATTGGAGATTATAGATACTGACTGTCATAGCTTTACGAGAATGCTCAAAGAGTACTCAGAATGAGTTGTACGTTGTATGAATAAAAAACCTTGAATCATGTCTAGTTTTCGGCCCACTTGGGTTAGATAAAATACTTGATCAAATGCAATGGGTTATAAAAAACATGTCATCAGTGGGTTAAAGAAAAAAACGTGATACAGCATGAACAAAGAGACCAGCTGCAATACCAAGCAAATTGAATATATCTTGGGAACATTATAAACCAAGATAAATGCTTGAGGGGAATATACGGAACGATATTGTAGTCTTATATGGTCGAATGGACTAGGAGGCATAATTTTCTAAAGAAAGATACTAATGCCGTACTTGATTTATTACATAAAAATAGAATGAATTATTTTCATTCATTTTATTTTTAAATTTATTTTTGTAATATTTTTTTGGATTGGAAAATGAACAAGGGTTGGAAGAAAAACATGGGTTGGAAAGTATCTTTTTTGAAAAAGAAAAACATGGTCCAAAATTTCTGCATGAAACAATTTCTAGATAAGAAGAGTGTATTAATGTTGGTCTAAAACTAAAATAAGTTATAATCTGTCGTAAATTGTTAATTGAAAATTAATCAGAGATACCGGGATTCGAACCCGGGACCGTTCACATGCGCAAGGATTGCTCTGACCATTGAAAAGAAACCGGTGATAAAAAGTAAATTTTTAAAGCAACATATATTTATTGCAAAATAATATCAATCAATTATGTATTCACCATCATTATCAACAATCATCTGATATCTTCCCATCAAAGACTGCATACCATCGACAAAAAATTTAGCAGACTTTTCATTAAAAAATTGCTTGTTCGATTTTATCTCATCATTGTTAAGGAAGTTCTGTAAAATCGAAAAGATGATCTCATTGCGAAATGTCAGGACTATATGTTAGGGGAGGTAGCACTTCATTGCCCAATTTACGGATGTTTTATTGAAACATTTCGGAAGTGTGGAGCCTAAAATTATGGTGGAGGTTAACACCTTTTCCATTGACTAAATCTGGCCGAATTTGAAAGAGTACATAAACTAACTGTTTCAATTAGACAACTGCTTCACTAGATCCCTGGCCAAATTCATATAGTAGGCAATATCTAATATGTGTGTTATTTATTTAAAATTTATCTAGCAACAATATTCTTTAAACAAATAATCGATTAAATATCCACCTAATAATTAAATCTAATTCTATTTATAGCAACTAATTTAATATCAAATAAGTGCGACCAAAATGATACTTGTAAAATTTTCGGTTTCTTTTCGGAGCATCAAATATAATTGAATCAGAGAACTTTCTTCTGGAAAGTAGTGTTTGATAAAGAAAATTAACAGCCACACGACATTTGGCGCGGAGAAATTTGGAATTTTAAAATATATTGTGCAAAAGGCGTGGCAAATTACCCAGAGAGATCTATCTTTTAGAGTTAATTTAAATAAGAAGCTTATACAGAACATGATGAAGAGCATTGAAATTAGTCGATCCATCCCACTTTTGTTGACAGCAAGTATGCCATGGAAATCTGGCTTTCATTCCATATTTAGCTCTATCTTATACAGACTTTTTTGAAGAATATTCTAACGAAGAATAAGAGATTATTGAGGCTTCATGTTCTCTACAGTAAGCAAGAGTCTCTGAATAGATTTTTCAGACGAAAAGCCACCAGAAATGTTCTGTAATGACATCTCATCGAAAATTTTTCATTCTTTATGTGCGTTTAGATGCTAAATGTGTGATCAATACCATATTTACTCCAAAAATCATATGCTCGAATTACCACACTTGCTGGTGCTATGAGAAAGTTATGACGGAAGCCAAATAATAAAAGGCTCTATCTTTTACTTAACAACTCTCCAGTTCTCACAGCTTTCCGAACTATGGGTGTAATAGCTGAAAGTGATTATATCCTCAGAATAGTGCAATATTTTTTTCATTAAATACATGTTTCTTCGAAATGATTTCTTTTCAGTAATAGATCTATGTAGGAAGTACCTGGAAGCAGAAGGTTTTTCTGTAGAAAAATGATTCTATGTTTACCTCTGTTATTTATTTGTTGGAACTAAGAAGTTTCATCCCAGAATGCTCTACTAGTCTAAGGATTTTTCATCCATAACACATATGGTGCACAATAATGAATTTCTGTTTAAGATACCTATTTTATTGAACTTAACAGTAAAACTCTTCATAGATTAAATAAAAATTTCAGCAAAAATAAAATAAGATAAAAACTATTCGACCGAATGCTGCACCAACCAGACCAGTGAAGGTTCATTATTCTCATCTGATCAGTCGTCTTAAAAATCTGCAAGCCGTAATAAATGTTTCGATCATGTAGAGCTGCTGAAAAAGGGAGAAACAATAATTTAACATATACCAAAAGAATGGAATCCTTTTCTATAAGCAAAGCCTATGACCAGACATTGAATAGAAGACGATCAGAAAATAAAGGTTTCAAACTTTAACTTCATCCATGACACTGTCCACCTCTCACTCTTTCCGGTTATAGGATGCTCTGCTCACCCACAAATCTCAGTCCGTAAAATCGGATGTTGTAGAAGCGTAATTGCAGCGCTTTTAGATGCAGTGACATTGTGGAAACCAGTTATTTTATTTTATTTTTATTTATTTTTTTTTTAAAATGTTTGCAATAAAATTTTACGTTAACGAAAACCATTTTCATGACTGCCTTAAAGAGCGTTAAATAAAATGAATAGCTTCATCCATGCATAACTTTTAACAGAAATGTTTAAATTATTTTTGGGAATAATTATTAAATAGTGAAAACAGAAAAATTATTTTATTTATTATTATTTTTATTTATTTATTTATATTTATTATTATTATTATTTATTAATAAAATTTTTTTAATATTTCGGTGAAAAATTATTTAATTGATCAAAAAGAAAATGATATTTTGTTTATTGATTTTTAGAAATATACGTTCATGTGGAATTTCTTGAAGACTTAATATTTACTACAGTCTATTCTTTTATTTTTAATAGAAATTTTTACAATGTCTTAATTAATATCCATTGTTAAAGGAGTCAGAGTTTGTAGGAGATCAATATATTAAATTCTAAAAGTACCAAAAATATTTGACAATAACAATAAATAAAAAGAATTAAAATATTTGTGAAACATTAATTGTATTAAATAAAGATAATAAAAATAATAATTATTATTATAATTATAGTAATAATAATAATAATAATAATAATAATAATAATAATAATAATAATAATAATAATAATAATAATAATA
>JBBMKC010199842.1:0-14199 GCA_037834085.1 Bipalium vagum | reverse complement strand
GTCGTTTTTGCATGATTTCTGTATTTAGTTTCATTAATTGTTGCTTGTACCGATCGCCTGTGATGGTTTCATTCGGTTAATTTAATACAATTGAAACTGTTGAACCTTATAATTAAGATTTGACACCCAAAGATATATTTCTTAGGTATTAAAAGAAGGATTTATGATCAGATTCAAAGACCTCTTGAAGTATTTTAATAATCCTTTCATTTTAACTAAAACAACAAGTAAAATTATATCTTTTTCAAGAACTAAATTAAAATAGAATTTTTAAAAATATATAGAATAATCGCGACCATATTTTAAGATATAAAAATTCAATCTGGAAAACTTGGTTATAAGCTCATCTAGACCTTAGACTCACCAAATGACAAAAATCTCAATTAACCCAAACTGTTCTTTAGTCTATATCAAAGAATCTGGAAAGTGTTTAGAAGAGATCAATTTTATTGATCTAAGTAGATCAAAGATTGATCTAAAAAATTAAAAAGTCAAATACAATTCATTCAAACGTCCACGTTGATAGAAGCCAAAATTTATTATCCTACATTCGGCACTTCAGAGTAACCACAGAAGTGAAAAACGTATGTAAAAATGGTCATTGACAAAATATTTCACACAAAGTAGGCTTGTTTTAATTTCTTAGCACTTTAAACAAAAAATCATCTATTTTTTATAATATTCTCAGACAATCAGCGAAAAATTATTGCGGACGTTTCAATTTTTCAATTTTTATTTATTTTTTGAGAATATGTAATTGTTGACATTCTTGCATCGATTTCACTAGTATTTGTTTATTTTATTTATTTTTATTTTTCTTTATTTATTAAAAATTAAAGATATATGTAAAGGAATTAAATGTGAAAAACAGAAAAATCATTAAAAAAAATTTTTAATTTTTTTTATGTCTGAAGGTTTTACAAAAAGAGTTAATGAATTATAAATAAATTATATATAATATAAAATAATAAATAAAATATATTTTTTATAAGTTTTGAATTTACATTTTATTTTATTGGCGGATTTTTACCACACAAAATTTGCGCTAAAGAATATATTTAATTAATTAAAACAATCACAGGAGAAAAGTTTTACACCGATAAATTATTTTCTATCCCGAAATTGTACTCATCAATAAATTGGAAAATATAAATAAACTTTGTATTATTGATGATCAATAAACCCAAATACCGTAAATGCTGTCTGAAATGAATGACCTTTCCACAAGTTCATATATGACGGGATCAGATTCACATCATCGTTCTGATTTTCCTTTTGAGTCGCTTTCAAATGGTCATGGTTCTGTTTTTTCATTTTATTGTCAAACCGAAACTTTTCCGTCTTCAGTTTAAGCGGATTTATGTCTTCACGAAGTATTGAATGAATTCCAAATTTCAATTGTGTTGCCATTTTGTTTATAAATAAAATACTGAATAACAATAAAGTTGATATCGTTTTCTGATAATTATAATAATGATTATGATAATAATAATAAAACAAACTCAGCCAATCATATCAATGAGATAAAAAATCAAGCAATCGTATTATTATAGAATTATTTCGCTGTTCAAAAATACAATGAGACTTTTCAATAATTCATTATTTTTTTTTAAAAATTCTTGTTTTAATTATTTATTATTGCGGCTATTATAAGTTTTAAGATGCTATTTAATTAATTTAATTTAGTTTAATAGTTTTCAAGAAAATTTTCATTAATGACAATGGGAACAATGGTAATAATAATAAAAATTATAATAAATTTAATAATAATAACTATAAATAATAATAATAGTAAATAATAATAATAATAATAAATAAATAATAATAATAGTAAATAATAATAATAATAATAATAAAAATAATTTTTATTTTTATTTTTATTATAAATAATAATCATAATAAATAATAAAAATAATAAATAATAATAAGTAATAACAATAATAAATAATAATAATAATAATACTAAATAATAATAATAATAATAATAATAATAATATTAATAGTATTAATAATATTAATAATAATATATTTTAATGAATTTTTATTAAAATTTCACTATCATAATTCTTAGAAAAAAAATTTTTGTTAAAAAGTCATATTTGTTAAAATATTTATTTATATTATTAAAAAATTAATTTTCTTTCATAATTATATTTATTTGAAAATATTTTGAACTGATAATAATTATATATTCAAAATAATGATAATTTTAAAATAAATTTTATATTTAATTTATAATTAACGTTTCCACTGATAATTTGAAATAAAATTTATCATATTAACATTTTAATAAATCAAACAAGAAGAAATAAAAGTAAATTAATTTCCTTTTATGCAATATATGAACCTAATTAAGCTTCGTTACTTGTTACACTACTATTATTTATCATCAAAGAGAATATTCTCAAAGTAGTAATTGATTACATTAGTATTGGTATAAAAATATTTTCATTCCATCAAAAATAAATAGTTAATTAAAAGGATTTTAATGTTAACGGAGATTTTCATAATGAAAATTTTATTGAATAAACAAGTTGTCTTTAAAAATATTGAAATATTGCTCAAAGTACACATTATAGTAAAAAATATTAATAAAATAAATAAATAATATTAATTTAACTAGTCGCACCAATAATTTCAATTCAAAAACTGCCCGTGAAATTGTCATTGATTTAAGTGCAGTATAACGATGATGTCATCTAATATTTTCATTTACCTTATGATTTTACAATGGAATAATAATTTTAATATTTTCTGATATTTGTTATGTAAACAAATTACTATTATTTCATTATTATGAAAATGAAAGAAACAGGCTCTTGTGTATCAACAAGACAAGAATTCTAAATAATATTTAATAAAATTCAAGTTCAACTTAAACCAATCCTCACAGTACAGTTAAAATATTTATATTAATGTTTCATACTACAGTATTGTTGAGAAAAATCCGGATCATTTTCAAAGTTATATTAAAAAAAGATTATTTGATTAACCACTAAAATTATTTTCGTTTAAGTCAACTTATTTAATCAATAAAATAGATTAATCAAATTTGAATTATTTAAAATTAGTCATAGGTTCAGAATATGACGGGAGAACAGCAGTGTTGAAATCATTTGAAGCCAAAAATTAAATTGAATGGTTTGGTTACAACAATATTCAACTTTTAGTAGGAAAAAAGTTATACCAAAACAAAGGACACAGATATTCAATGCCAAAAGAAAATTTCACAATAAAAAATCTGATCGCAAACAAAATGATGAGAAGCTAGGAATGCCAGATAATGCCCTCTCATCTTTTCCAATGTGGTCTTTTCTTGTGTGAAATAAATCTATTCAAATAATAAATCAATCAAAATTTATTAATTCAGTAATTTGAATTTTTGATAAACTTAAATTAATTCGATAAAAATTGTGACATATCACTTTAAGTAATCGTTCTTTTCTCTTTCTTGCTTTTCTGTTCTCTTTGATGAACCCTTGACAATCGTTTCTTGTGGTCTGTTCATCTTTGGATTTTCTTGGTGTAAAAAACATAATCAAATAATGTCTTACTATTTTTAAATTTACAATTATTTTAATTTATGATTTTTAAGATTATTTATTTTTATTAATATTATTATTATAATTATATACGTAATATTATATTATTTTTTTTTTATTTATTTCTATTTTTCCTTAAGTATTCTTTAGTGATTGACTGATTTTGTTGATATCGCAGCTAACAACTAAAGTTTCAATGATTATTTTAAGTACAGTAAAGAATAAATAAATATATAACTTACCTAAATGACAGAAAGTTTGCAATAAATTTAAAATGATATGTCAAAATCTCTTTTTTATTAGGTCGTAAAGAATGAAATGAAAAATTTAATCTGTTCAACTTTTAACATGATTATTTTTAACTTGGATTTTTATTGTTAATTAATAATTCTTGCTTTAATATTTTGTTAGAACCGCACAATTTGAAAAAAAATTAGACATTACTTTATATTTTTAAATATCATTTGTAAATATATTTTAAAAATATATTATTCGTATTTCATGGAATGAATTCTGCTGAGGATACACCACATCTCAAACCACCTGAAACATAAAAGATGTGTTTGCCGATAGTGTGTCTAATCAAAGCACAATCAGTTGTTGGTTTGCAAAATTCAAATCTGATGATCTTGACTTAAAAAATCAGCTCCAAAACAGACCAGCAATCAAACTCAACAATGAAAATTTGAAAGCTATAGTGGAAGAAATATATCCGAATCTACCACAGAATTAGCAGCAATATTTCATGTTTCTATCCCTACCATTTTAGAACATTTACGAAAAATAAATAAAGTAAGAAAACTCGATCGATGGATTACATACGAATTATCAGAAATCCATATGCAAAAGTGTTTCAATGCATGCATTTCTCTGCTCTCAAAGAATAAGAGTTATTTATTGTTTCATTGTTTTGTTACGTATGACAAGAAATAGATCCTATACCACAATTGTAAGCAATCTGCACATTGGTTAGATGCAAATGAATCTCCCAAACATTGCCCAAAGTCAAAATTTATCAAAAGAAGCTGCTGGTTATTCTTTGGTAGGCAAGTGGTGAGTTGGTACATTTCAGCTTCATAAAACAAGGTCAATCAATTACAGAAGAAGTGTACTGTATTCAATTGGAAGAAATAATGAAGAATCTTGCAAAAAAAATAGCCGATACTTATATAGACCAATAATAGACCAATACTCTTTAATGGTAATGCCCGTCGGACTCATTTAAAATTTCTAGAGATTGATTTGAAAAACCATTGATCATCCTCCTTATTCCCCAGACCATCATTTTTTCTGGAATTTGGAAATTTTCCTATAAGGAAAAAAACTTCAATCCAAAGAGGTTTTTTCAAAGTTCTTTTATTCAATTTATTGATTCTTTCAAACCAGAGGTTTTTGATAAAGATATCTCCGACCTGCAGAAAAGATGGCTGAAAGGTATCCATGTTGCAGGTATTTAGTTTAATTAATTCTATTGTTCCTTTGTTAAAGATTTCAGTATTTTAAGTTTGATATTAAGTCTGCATTTCATATTTTATGACCTAAAAATATGTTGACCCTAATTGCCATAGATTTTGAAATTAGGATATGTTTCTCATTTGATAAACATAGATAATGAATGTTATGCTAAAATGTTGTGAATTGTTGTGAATTGTTGATTTCAGATTTTCATAATTATAAGCCAAAGTTATAAATTTAAAGTGCAATAAAATTGTACAAAATGTAAAACAAAATGAATGTATTTCTTTACACGAAACCAAGGAAATAATATGAATTTTAAGATTTCAAAGACTAAAACAGGAAGCAGATTGACTAAAAGCAAGAGAGATTACAGTCATGAAAAACTTTTACTGTAATCCATTCAAGTCGAAAAAACTTTTTAAACCGAAACCTGGTTTGTTGGTCTCACACAATCAGCAAATCTCAATCATTTAATTAGGCAATCTCTGACTCCTTCAAGATAGAATAACCTTCGTATCCATAATGAACAAGTCTTAATAAACAAAAACATAAATAAACTGAGATATCTATAATATAAATATCTTTAATATTTAATTCAGTACGATCAAAATGGTTTATTTTTTCACCTTAAAGATACCAAAATGTTCATATGGCTCGTTCAATAACTTTATACCCAAGCAAGAGTTTTACAGAGGCGTTAAGAATAAAAATGTCATGGTGGAATAACCTAATTTAGAAATTGAGATCAAATTGATTTCAAGAATCAGGAAATCTAATTTAAATTTTTTTATCATATTAGGTGTTCAACGATGACTCCCGATTTTTTTTAAAATGATAATAAAAATTTTGTTTGCATATATATCTAAATTATATTGATTTGATTTATAAAGAAAAATATCATATAATTAATAATATCAAGAGACAGTTGTTTTAATATTCCTTTTTAAATATTTAGCGATTCAAAATGTCAATATTCATCCCAAATAAACAACATTTGCGGGAAGTAATTCTACATTACTTTATTGCCAAGAAAACTGCAGCGGAAACGTACCGCTTGCTTCGAGATACCTATAGAGAACATGCTCCTACGATGACCACATGTAAAGATTAGTTTTGCCGTTTTAGAAATGGCCAATATGATACGAACGACAAGGAGCATGGGAAGCCACAAAAACAATGTGAGGATAGAGATTTGAAAAGGCTGTTGGACGAAGACCCGTGCCAAACACAATCTGATCTGGCTGTCGCATTAAATGTGACTCAAAAATGCATTTCAAGACGTCTGGCAGCTTTAGAAATTATTCGAAAATTAGGAATTTGAATCCCATATGAATTAACAGAAAGATGTATTGAACGGCGAAAAACAATTTGTGATGTCCTCCTTCAGAGACAAAAAAGGAAAAGTTTTTTGCATCGAATTATCACAGGAGACGAAAAATGAATTCGTTATGACAATCCAAAACTCAAAGCAGCTTGATTGATGCCCGGTGAACCCGGTCCATCAACACCGAAAAAAAATGTCCACGGTTTGAAAGTTATGTTGTGTATCTGGTTGAATTAGAAAGGATTGATCAATTATGAATTTTTAAAATCTTCTCAAACACTAACTGGTGAACTTTATCGATCACAATTAATTCGTTTGAAGCAAGTTTTGAACGAAAAACGACCGGAATTGGTGACTAGACATGAAAAGATAATTTTACAACATAATAACGCAAGACCACACGTTAATTCAGTTGTAAATAATTACGTAGAAGGTACCTCACCTACACAATTCACCAGACATCGCTCCTTCGGATTACCATTTGTTACGCTTTGCAATCAGCACTTTCTGGAGAGCGGTTCAGTTCCCTTGAAGACTTCCAGACTTGGATTGACAGCTGGATTTCATCAAAAGAGCCAAAGTTTTTTCTTTCATGGAATTCATTCATTACCTGAAAGGTTGTAGCTTCCAATAGAACATATTTTCAATAAATGTTTTTAAATAAAATTTGTAATAAATGCCTTTGTTTTCTTATAAAAAAAAGCCAGAGTCATAGTTGTAAACCTAATATAAAAGTGGAATGAAGGAAACATCAACAAATTGAACCTGAAATCTCATTATACTATAACAACCATAAGCGTTCTAATCGGGAATCAGTCAAAAAGATTAATTCCATTCATACAGCAACATTACGACATCTGAAAAAAATGAAAAAGATCACCAAATGTGTAATTTGAGCTCCCTATCTACTGAACACAAATCAATCGCTTCTATGCACTTCCATCTGCAATATTGGCGTGTTTATCAGTGAATCCCTTTATTAATCGAATTATTACTGGAGTCAAAAAATGGGTCCTTTACAAAAATTTTCAGCAAATTGACAGTGACTGTCTGTCGGACAAGAAAGAATTCCAAATCCAAAACCTGATCTGCATCCAAAGAAGATACTTTTATGTGTTTGGTGAGTTACTGAGGGTATTATCCACTATGAATTGTTAGGTTTTGGTCAAACCATTACGGTCGAAATTTACTGCCAACAATTAGGCAGATGCATGAACGTTTACTGAAAGTGGCGCCTACTCTGGTATACAGAAGAGACATTGTCCTGAAACATGACAATACCAAATCACAACCAAAATGATTA
The DNA here is from genome assembly GCA_037834085.1 of Bipalium vagum. Taxonomy (NCBI): domain Eukaryota; kingdom Metazoa; phylum Platyhelminthes; order Tricladida; family Geoplanidae; genus Bipalium; species Bipalium vagum. The sequence goes on along the minus strand of JBBMKC010199842.1, from coordinate 6,572 downwards.
TGGAAAAACTGAAGGAGTTAGAATGGGATGTTCTTCCTCATCCAAGCTATAGTCAAGACATTGCACCTTCGGACTATCAAATTTTCAAATCTCTGCAACATTTCATCACTGATAGAAACTACGAAACCAAAGATGAGATCAATACTGCCATCTCTATTTGTTAACATCCAAGTCCCAAAATTTTTCTCGAAATGGTTTTCAAGCACTATCACAAAGATGGGAGGCAATCATCGAAAACGATGGACAATATATAGTTGATTAGTGTTTTCATTTATAATTAAGTATAATAAAATCTTAATTTTGTTATTTACTTATTTTCCGTAGACTTTCGTTCCAGCCTTATATTAGGAGACAGAAAATAAAGAGAAAAGTTGGTCATCAAGTGAAAACGAGAACACTTTTTTTCTCCAGAATTTTAAATAAAAGTCTATCTTAGACTGAAATTTTAATTTAGATGTATCTTCAGAAGATATAAACCCTCCATTTAATGAAAAATAACAGTAAGAAAAATACTTGATGTAATCGATCGGTCAAAAAAGATACTTGAAAAACAAACACTAATAACCTTTGATTTACAAATTTATTTAAAAATTGATTGGCAATTCCTCGATGGAATACTTTTTCACCAGATATGATTCCTAAGACGCCCTTCATTGACAAGATCTTAGTCTTCAGTTCCCTCCAGATCGATTCAATTCTTTGAGTGTGAGCATCTTTAGACAGTAGGGAATAGGCTCTATCGGTCAAAAAAGTTATTTGTTAGTCATTTCGATCGAAAAACAAACATGATCCTACAAATATTTAAATATCTTTCGTAAATTCTTAAAACTATAATCTTTTAATCACAAAAGGATAGAAGATTCCCTAAAGAAAAAAATTAACATTAATTACATAATTCTATAAATATATAATCTTATAAAATATTAATATATCTGCAGAAAAAATGCTTAATAAAAATAATATTAAAAAGATAAATATTTAATTAATTACTTTTTTACTTTAATTTTATTAATATATTTTTTCAACAAATAACATAATTTAAATTATATAATTTTAATTTACTAACAAATTCCACAAATCGTTACAATCAATAATTCCTTGTGATTCTTTGTTTAAATTTGGATGTCGTAAAAATATTTTGTTATTTTTTAAAAATTATTTTCTTCATCATAAACTCATAAATAAATTATAAATATCAAAGAAATTACAATTAATTTATTTTAATTAATTATTTTAATTTTTAAAATATTTTTAATTAATTTTTTTTAAAAAAAATTACAAAACTGAAAAAAATTGATAGACAAAAAATCATTTTAAAAAAAGAAGATTTTTCCATTTAAACAAAAAATAAGACAAACGCCTCAATATCATATGTAATTGTTGTCATAGGAATTTTACTAATTTAAACTAATTAAATTTTTATTCGAGAATTTTGTTTAAATTATAAATTTTTTTTCAATTAATGGTTTCTAATTTTTTCCAATAATTTTCTACTAATATATTTATATATTGATCATATATTTCCCAATAGTTAATTGTAGTCAATTAATAACAATATTAGTTTAATTCCATTTCAATGCAACATTAAGGTAGTACAGCTCTTCTGATAACTATATCATAATAATAATAATAATAATATTATTATTATTATTATTATTATTGCAAAAAATACTTCATACTTAATATACTGTCCAGCAAAAAAATTGGCCATAATTCTCCATAGAAATTGTAACAAAATAAAGGAAAATATATCACAATTATTTGGCAGCACAATTAACTTTAATGAATAATTTAGGGATAGACCCATATTTCATGTTTTATTCATATATTTAAACAATTGCATTTCATCCAACAATTATCGAAACAGCGGAAAATTATTTCATCAATTGTTAAAATCAAAAAGCATTTAGAGAAATTTCCCACCGCTTTAAGCATCGGAATGGCGCCAAACTACATTCTGCTAAGGTAACATTTTCTCATCAATTAATTTTTTCACATGGATTCCCTTCGCATATGGAAACGAGCTAAAACAGTGGCGTCACTACCTAGCATCCCAATAGTCTTTGGATAATAATTGTTCTGCTATTTTGGAAATTCAATGTCTAGCTGTTAACAAACCGTTAAACGTCATTCACCCATCCATACTTGTGGATTAATATTATATAGATAGCTAGATAGATATATATATCTTACGAACTCTCCCAATCACCTAATTGAGTAGCCACTCTCCCGTGTCGATAAGCTGGTAAGTAGATAAACGAAGTCAGAATACTTGTGGAGACATGAACCGTGAGAATTGTCATTATCAACGGCTTCATTTATGTGGTAGCTTTACATTTACATTGTCTATTATGGCCAATCATTAACCGCTTGATATTTTTATGATGTATTCATTGTAATGTTTACGCTTTTGTTTGAGAAATATCTTTTGATTATATATGATGAAATTTTCTTCTTTTTTTTTATCCAACTTTTCAAACAGATCCTCTTTTCATATTGGATGATGATGCAAATAATTATTTTTTAATTAATTATAGTAATAATAATTAATTAATAATAAGTATTTTTAAATAATTTTTAACAAAATGGAAACTATATAAATACTTTCTTTTTCGTCAAAAAATGAGTCTTATTGTTTTGTTTTTATTTATATTCACTGTTTCACTGATGGTTTTTGATTTTTAAAAATTTAATAAAATTCAAATATTTACGTTCTGGAAAAATGAATTATTAAAACAAAAAAAATATTTTATTCAGACCTTTAATTTTTTTTTGTGAAAATTTATCTCTACAGGTTTTTTCAAAATTTATAAATATGCATTATTATTAATATTATAAGTAATATACTATTAAGTAATATAAAGTTATGTAAAAATAATAATTCGACAATTTTGTTTTTACCAAAACAAAATTAAAATTACGAAAAATACACAAGAAAAAAAATTTTTTTAATAAATGCTTTTAAAATAAATTAATTTGAAATTATTTTCGGGAAAAATTAAACTTTATTTAATAAATTCTTTTAGAAATCGATCAATCAAAATATTACTATTAGTTAATACTTTCTGCACTTCTACATGTTAATAATTTGTTAATAATTAATAATAATATCCTTACTTTTGAAACATTCTAATGAACCCTTAACATTTGTAAAACAACATTTAATTATTTTACACTTTTTTTCTTGCATACAACTTAGATCTGAAATGAATGAAGCTTCCAATTCATTATTTTTTTGTTTAAACTAAATGAATTTTGTTTTTCGTGTCAAAATCATTTTTTAAAATACTGAAATCAGTAATCATTTGTTATAATTTAAATACTATAATCACTGAAAGCTTCAAATAGAATTTGTTGAGTTGCAGTCTCATTTTTCTTTATATAAAATTGAAAAAATCTTGCTAAATTTTGTTTTGTTGACAAAAATGTGACACTCAATGATAAAAATAAAATATTGATCAAAATTATTAAAATTATACGTTGAAAAATAATTTCAGATTTTGATAGTGTTAGGTTGGCGAAAGGCACATCCCTATGAATTGCAAAGACCACCAAAAAGTCAGATTTAAAATAATAATAATAAATTCAGATAATAATTATTATAATAATTACAATTATTATTATTTTTGCGTTTTTCTAATCTTGACAAAGTCTAATTGTCAAGATTAAATTAGCTTCGCAATTAGGAACCGATTTGATGTTATTTGATTTACCCATAAAGGGAATCGATGTTCCCTGATAAGAATATTGACCAACCATTGAGTATTCATCTGGCCAATATAAAAGGCAATGGAGTCCTCAATTGACTGACTAAAATGTTCAGTTGATCAGATTTCGTCTTGAAGAAAAGCTATATTTCTTTAGAAGAAAATTATTTTGAAGTTATTCATAGTCGGAAGTGCTACCTCAACAGATTACTGATTTTTATCTATATGTTTTTATGCGACAAAATTCAACGATGAGTCCTGTGCGGTTCTTTTATTTATAAGCGAACAGGTTGAACTCGTCTAACGACCCAAGGTCCCATTGTCATAAAGCTGTGAGATGATAATGATTTTATTTTTTTGTCTGGATTATTCTTAAATAACGAATATATTTGGATTAACAATTCGATTGAATCAATAACTGCTTTTATTGATCACTCATTATACTTATTTGACTGATTATTTGATTGTTGTTTTATTTGCTCGATTGACCTTTTTCATTTGATCTAACTGTGCTTTTGATTGTGTGCTATTTTGTAGATTAAATAAAGTTTAATTGTGATTATTTTGATTCAATTACATTAGAACACGTTACTAACTTAAGTGAAGGAATCAGTAGAATTTAGAGCTTATTGTTACTAATATTTACATGGTAAGATAACAATATTATTCGATGTAATATAGAACTACTATCACAAGTTATCGGAAATCTTATATAATTATTACTGACGACTAATAATAAAATATTATAACACATTTAATATATATATAATAGATACATTTAAAATAAAATTAAAAAAATAATGAATCATAAAATATTAATCATAATGTATGTCATAAAAAATGATTAACGGATCAGAATTTTAAAATAATATTTTTAGAACTCAAATCTGTTTCACAATTGGTCTAAACATTTTGTTTTGTTACGCTGATGGATTCAGTGAAACAATCAATTTTTATTGAAATTCGTTTATATTAATCTAATAATCTCCCTAACGCAGCATTTAGTGAATTAAATTTATTTTAATTATTATTTAATTCATTTTGAGATTATGAGGGGTTTTGGATTAATCGATTTGGGAAACGTAATGGCCCTTTCTGCCGACATTATTGAAATGCTAAATGCAGTAGGAATTCCGTCATCTTTGATTAAGTTAATTAATTATAAATGAAATTATCTTTCAATAAATTATTTAATATTATTTTAATAACATGTAGTTTATTCAAGAAGTGCTTTATTGAAAAAAATGAACAGATAAATAATGGGAAATACGCGTATATGTTTTCACATTCATTTTTAAAGATTCTTGAAGGTCTCATTCTTCAAGTCTTTGGATATGAATTTTTGACTCCCCTGTATTGGTTTAATATTATTGAAAAGATAAAAATGTTTAGATGATATTATTTGTGTTTCTACAATCAAAAGTTCTTATTTCCGAAAACCCGGTGATTGTAAGTCGGAACATTATTATATAAGTATTATTTGACAAAAAAATGTATCTACATGACAAATTTTACTATCATATTTGAGTATGGAATTATTTTTCCCATTTGCCAATTTTCTACTTGTTTTTCATCTAATGTTTAATGTTTTCTTGTGTTTTGATTTTAAATTTGTTTGTCCATACTCCACTTTGCTAAAATTGTGACTATTGCTGGTATTCATGGGCAATCAAGAAGATCAACCACAAGTAATTTAGTACAGTAGGGTGAGACTGGATCACCATCTGGCCTATCAGTAGCACATTTAGAAATACTATTGGTACCTGTTTTTTCCAGGTGGTGTAATATGGAAGACAACCATGGCAATGTATCCTCACTTCCAATTTTTTGTAATCATAGGTAATCATAGATGTTTGCATTCATGTGAGTAGATGGAAAAGGAAAGAACGCAACCAACGATATAAGAATTAAAAAAAACATATGTCACCTTCTCATATCATTTGTCAAAGATGAAATATGTTTTTTTAATTATTAGATCATTGATTGCCTCCCTTCTTTTCTATCTACTCATAACTTATCATCATAATCATAATATATATATATATAGTTAGACTAAATTTGTTTGTTTGAATATTAAATATATAGTTTTGAAATCCAACTTGTTATGATGCAATTGAAAAAAGATTTAACTGGCGACCACGCAGAAAATATTAATGTCATCACAAGACAACAAGAAAAGAAGAATTTATTAAATGCTTTGTCAAAGAAGGCACAAGAATTGCTGTCATTCCATATGACAGCAAATTTGATGGACGAGGCACCCAGGAGGCTGAGAAATAGCTGAAAGAAATCGAAGAGTGGTTGCACATCAATGAACTTTGCTTGATTGATGTTTTGACCTGCTACTGACGGATGAAGCCGCTATTTTGTGGAAAGATTTTAAGTCGGAAGATACGACAGTACCCGGTGCTAAGCAATGGTTCTAAGATACCTTTACCGTCAAGAAATCTTTCACAGACCTCATTATTGAGTTGACAGAGGTAAAACAGAAAGAAGATGAGAGATTCGCAACCTTCGAGATTAGAATACGAGAACTACTGAACAGTGTCTTAGACTCGGGTTTGACTAGAGACGAAATTATCAATAATCTCTTTTTACAAAAAGAGATGGGAGGTTAAAAGAAGCATTGATTTTGAGGCCAAATATTGATACAACAGAAATCGGAAGCTATACGAAGCCAGGGAACAACAAGAGGATTGAGAGTCAACCCATCGAAAAGATGAGTGAACCCATAGCTGACGCTGAAAAATCGAACCAACCAGAAACCAAAGAAGATGTCGCGAACGATGAGAAGAATAATAAGAATAATAACAATAATAATAATAATAATAATAATAATAATAATAATAATAATAATAAGAATAA
>JBBMKC010199831.1:0-14200 GCA_037834085.1 Bipalium vagum | reverse complement strand
TTACGCATGGAAAATAATATTTTCTAAATGGCCTCCTCTAGATGCCTTACATTCACTTGCTCTTTTGATGGTATTTTAAAATGTCAGTTACTTATGAAACACCTTGTATTATTCCTCTGACTCATTTCATGTTATATTTTGTAAATGAAAATATAGAACTATAACTTTGTGAAATACATTAAAGGAACTGTTCTTGTATTTTAAATATTATCTTGGATCTATAAGTAAAATATCTTTAAAATTGATGAATATGTTCAGAACATGAATGTCTTATGATTCACAATGGTCGAAAACTATTGTTTTCAAACATCACAGTCCAAGATATAAAGTCTGAAATACAGGGTGTCTCAAAAAAATGTATACACACTTTAAATATAAATCGTTAAGTAATTATTACTTGTTTCATAGTTTGTTTAAATACTCCAATAACTGGTAAGAATTTACTGCTATTTTAAACCTATAAATTTGGTCTTAAAGGTAGGTTGAACTTTGGGCAGCGAAAGTTTTTATCAAAAAGTACTTCAAGTTTGAAAACATAAAAGAGGTACAGACCGTGCTCAAAAAAGAATTTCAGATAGATCTCCAACAAGACTGACAATCAGTCGAATAATGAATAAATTCAAAAAAGATTAAACTATTAATAATGTCAACATGAACCGTTCTGGAAGACGGAGAATATCGACAAGTACCACAAAGGAAGAAAGAATAGTGGAATTGTTAAATCGAAACCCACAAACATCTGTGAGACAAGCAAGTATTGAGCTAGGGATCTCAAAGATTCTGTTTACCGACCTTTGAAGAACTGCCATATCAAATGTTACATGCCGAGGTTATTTCACACTATCAATCAAGTGTGTATACATTTTTTGAGATACCCTTTATGTTGGAAAATTTATTTCCCTAACCAGTTTTTTGGCTTACAGCTCCTTATATCGTTCATTTATATTTATTTAATAATGATGTGATGAGTAACTTGTCAAAGTGAAAATTATTGAATATTTTAAATAATTCAACAATAAATAGACATTGTCAAATATATCAGGAAAAGTGAGATAAAATAAGATCGTGTCACGGTTGTAGCGGGTTACATTTTTTAAACTTTAAATTCATTTAATTTCTAATAAGTTTTATTAAAATTTTTTTAATTAAGGATATGGGTTCATTGATTTTATTAATGAAGAAGCGGCAGATGAAGCAAAGAAATATATTGAAACAAATTATTCAACATACCCTGTCAAATTTGCTAAAGTTCCACTGATTTTTTATTTATATAATTACATTATCTATAGGAGAATGAGAAAGATAGGACAAATTTATATGTGACCAACATTCCAAAAGAATGGACAAATACAGACAGTGATAAATTAAAAAAGATTTTCGAAACTTATGGGGAAGTTCAATCGGCCTTTATAATGCAGGAAAAAGCTTCAAATAAAACGACTGGTAATATTTCATTCATTTTACACATTGTTGTCATATATAATTAAATAACTTGTCTCGATTTAAAATGTCAAAAAAGACAGTTTCAGTTTAAAGAATTTTCAAATTATACTTCAATTTATTTATTTTTCTTTAATATTCTAAAATTATTATTTTTAATTTAATTGACTTATTAAACCTCTTTCTTCAAAATATGTAAAATAATATTAGGTTTTTTGATTTTCTTTTATTATTATTATATTTAATATTTTAATATAAAAATATTACTTATTTTATTCAAATAAAAGTGTATTATCTAATTTTTCAAAATTTAAGATATACTTTAAAATTATTATTTATTTTTTTAATGTGAAAAATTGATCAAATATTTTGTATATATAATTATAAATATATTTCATAATTTTTCCTCTCTTCTATCAAAATTATTTTTAAAATAAATATTTAATTATTTTATTTAACAAAAAATAGTTTTTTAGTATATTTTTTATTTAAAGTATATAAATAGTAATATAGAAAAATAATAATATAAAATAAATATTCAAGCGGAATATTACATCTAAAAAATATTACTTATTTTATTCAAATAAAAGTGTATTATCTAATTTTTCACAATACAGTCGAACCTCTTTGAAAAGTCATTTGGTATTGATTTTAAAAATATATAAATAAATTTTAACAAAAATACCTCTATTAAACGTTACCTCTCTATAACGTCAAAATTTTAGACCCTAAATTTAAAATTTATATCATTATATTTAAAACCTCCATATAAAGACAATTTATAAATAAAAAAAATGTTTAAATAATGAAATATTAAATCTTTAGAGCCTGAGAAATCTAAAGGATGCAAACTAACATTATAAAAAAGATATCCTTTTTTTGGACCACAATATTAGTCCAAGTGAATTAGAAAAATGTTTACCATATCAAAGACAACTATAAATGGAATTATAAAATCAAAAAAGGCCATTGAAGATGCATTGGCTAATGGTAAATGTTCTAAATGTGCAAGAATAAAAGCCACACAATATTAGGATCTTGATCAATTCGTTTTGGCATGGGTCAAAAATGTTACTGTAAATGACTTGCTTTTAAAAGAAAAAAAAGAAAGAGTCATTTTACAACTTAAAAAAATCGTCAAACCACCATATGACATTATAAAAGTACATAAATAAAAATTTTCTTAAAATATTATTACCTCTCAATAACGTCAAACCTCCTTATAACGTCATAAAATCCTGGTTCCGAAGGGTGACCTTATAAAGAAGTTTGACTGTAATAAAATAAATTATTTTTATTGCAAAATAAAAAAGTTATTTTGAGATAAGTTAAAAATAAATCAGTGAGCCTAACATTATTTGACCTTTATATTAATTTACAACTTAAAAATTCATTTGACTTTCAAAAAATTGACATAACAAGAACGGTACTAGTATGATATAATACTAATAATAGTATTAGGTTTGTGCATATGAAATGTCGAGTCTTATATAATCTTTAGCTCTCAAAAATAATTAAGTAAAAGGCCTATAGAATTTTCTATTTGTCAAAATAAGCTCCATCTACATCAATGCACATTTGGCAGCCCTTTGTCATTGCTTATATTCCAGATTTAAAGAAATCTTGGGTTTTGGAATCAAAGAATAGTCGGATCGCATTTTTCAGATCTTCCTAATTATTAAAAACTTTTCCCTTTAGAAATTGAACCAGATGTTTGAATAGGTGGAAATCAGTTGGTGCTAAGTCGGGTGAATATAATAGATGACTAAGAAGTTCGTAATTCAAAAACAACCTACCAAACTGATATCATGAACTTTTTATGGATAAAGGGTTTTAGAACAAATTTTGAGGATTCACATTTGTCAATCTTTTTTTGATTGTCGTAGAAGATCCACTTTTATCACACGTTACTATTCTGTCTAGAAAATGATCTTTTTTGCTCTTTATCAGATGCTCTAAGCATGATTCAAAACGATTTGTCCTATTTTTATTAGTCATGAGGAAACTGGTTTTTCCAAATTTCTGACTTTAACAATCGAATGCAGATGGCGCCAAGCTGTTGTATGGTGAATATGTAGTATCCATCCAATTTCGAGTGATGTTTGGCAAGGTTCTTGATCAATTAAATCCTTTAAAACTTTGTTGTCAAGAACTGCTCTACATCTACCCCTAGGTTTATTTTCAAGGCTTGACTTGCCAGATTTGAATTTAACGAATCAGCGTTGAATCGACCGAATAGAAATTGCATAATCTCCACACAAATTTTGAATATTCGTACTTTCTCTCACAGGGTTATTTTCAAGTAGAAATTCTTAATGAATTATAATCTCATTTCTTCAGCAAAATTTAAATATAGTGGGCTAAAATTCGAATTCTGCAATAAATAATATTATTAAAACAAATATCATTCATTACATGGTTAATGTTATTTATTTATTGAGAGATCTCGTTTATTTCAAAATCGGTCTACAAGAATGCAATAAAAAACGAAATTTCAGATGCACAATCCTCATAAAACTGTTAATAAATGAATACAACAATTAATTTAGATTGCTTATGTGTGATGTATTAACAAGAGTTTATCAGTATGAACACCAGTGACATTTTAATTAAACTATGGATATCGGGTTAATTACAAAACGGTTACTGACAACAGCTATTGAGCATAAGCCACTTTTCTGCCGGCTATTCAAGGCCCGCAAAAATTTCAGATATTATTTTACACTTTCCGGTTACCTTGTCTGTTTCTAAGCTATTAAGATTTTAGGTTTAGATTTAGTCTGATAAAAGATTCTAAAATAAACTTTTCTTAAAAAAGAATCTTTTTTAATCTTTTTCACTAAAATTAATCTCTACAGATTAGAAATATTTTAATATAACTGGCACTAATTATCACTATAATGATAACCAATAAATATTAGAGTTGAAAGAGACCATCCCTCGGTCTTGGATTTTAAAATATTCAGAAAGCAGATAAAAGCGGATTATCAGTCTTAGTTGACCAAAATATTTAAACTCTGTTAATATTTTTGTAAAAAATAAGTAGCCAAAATTTTATTTTGTTTAAGTCAAGTAGACCTTGTGATTCTGATGTTTTACATCGTATTAATAATTATGAATGACTGGTTGGACAAAAGCTAATAAGTACAGCTTTTTATTTCTTTTAAAACTAGATCATACACAATATTTGCGTAAGAAAACTTTATTCTGTGATTATTTTAACCAAAATATGTTTTCATATTTAAAGGGATCTTCGCTCTTTATTTTTTTATCAGTCGAAAAAATTTTATTCATTTTTTCTATTTGTGAAGACTACTTATAGGTTATGAGCTAAAGTGATATAATAGCTCCAATTCTTTTATTATCATTTAGAGTTAAGTGTGGTAGGCCTTAATAATCGGCCATTCAATATAATAATTTGAATAATAATTTTGCACTTGTCATATCTATTAAAATATAAAAGGTTAGAATATTTTATTATCAATGTTTCAGCTGTTCACTGGTTCCTTTGATAAAAAAAACTCTATCAGTAACATAATCATCACATATCTCGAAATTTATCCTTTTTGTAACTGTTGTTTTTCCACAGGAATTTCAGTATCAGTCTTAGAATGGGTTGACAAATTAATCTTTTCGGTATTTTATGAAGACATGAAACATCAAAAAATTTTAATCAATTACGTATTTTTCATTTTGATTAATGACTCCTTCCATCTTTTTACAAATTTCTTTATTTCCAGTTTATAGAACTCCTTGTCTTTATTTTCAAAAAGCGATACAATTGTTTTAGCTGACTCATCATCACTGAAAGATTTTCCGTTCGAAAAATTTTGCATCAAACAAAATAAATGATGTTCAGGAGGTAAGTATGGTACATGAGACAAAACAACCGTTCCAATTCTTTCTCTAACAGTTTGGAATGGATTTTCATAGATTATTGTTTTGACATAGCTTGATTTAATTTCGCTAGGGTAACTGGATAGGTACAACAAGTTTACATTAAAATCTTCACGGAATTTTGAAAACCATTTCTGACACACATTATCTGTTAGCACATCATACATATATACATTTTAGAGCTTCAGTAATTCGTTTTTTCTTCTTAAAATAATACAAATAAATATTACTGAAATAAATAAAAATATATTCATATTAATTTATTTAAATATTCGATGCAGATAGATTATTTAAACAAAAAAATATCCTAAAGCTTGTCCCAACGAATTGTTCACCCCTTGAATCAACAGAAAAATTCCAATAATAAAGTGTATTATTAGGTGATATATAATATTGCACATATAAAGAACAACAATACAAAAGTATTAAATAAAATGTAATCAAATTTCGTGTATTATCAAAAACCATCTTGAAAGTTTCTTTTGCTCTTCTACATTTTATCTTAAATACCTAAGAGTTTTAATGAAATACTTTGATAATATATTACAAATTATTTATGAAAATTAAATAGGACAGCGAAAACTGATAAAAATGGGAGTAGAATAGTAACTTTCACAAGCTTCTTTAATTTTGTTTTGTTTTAAAAATTACTGAAAAAATATGTTAATTGAAACGAAATTTTAACAATTTATTTATTTATTTATAATTTTTATATTGGAAATATATTGAGAATAATTATAATTCTTTTAAAATATTGATTTAAAAAATTATTCCCCAAAACAGTCATTGTGAAAAAGTCATTTCTATGAAAAATTTATTTACATGTATCAATTTTTAGAATTCAGCGGAATCTCCACGAAACTAATAAATATAAGTGTAAAATAATTATATTTTAAAAATTTTCCTATAACATGATGGATAAAAATGAAATGAATGAAAAATCGAAAACATGAAAACCAAAAACTTTCTTCTGAATGGGTTGGTTTCACATTTATCTATCATATCTTTTTAAAAAGATCATAAATTCTTAATCCTCTGTATGCCAGTACATCAATCCACTATCGGTCCAAAATTAAAGCTGTATAAAATAAACATCAATAGTAAATGAAATAATTCAAATATATGTTTAAATGAAAATATAAACTGAAAAAAACATTTCACGAGAACTGAAAATCAAAAATAATATGAAGATCAACGTGGTCTTTGTGATTAAGAAATTGGATTCCCATAAATTTCAATGGTTAATAAAAATCCCATTTAATATTCAGTGGAAAATAACACTTATTATGAAGATTTTAATTGATTGTAAATCGTAAAGATTAACTTACAACAGCAAAGTATAACACGCCCATCAATATAAATGATCTGTTATGTTTTACAAATATAAATGTCATACAATTTGTCTGACCCACCCAAGTTTAAATATAAAGGACAATTATTTAGCATTAAATGTTCTTGAAATGGGAAACAATGGGAAACAAATAAAATGATACCGTTTTGGAATATTTAGAATTGATTATATTTTCAACAAAGAAATATTTTAAATGGAATGAGATTTACAACATACAAGGAATTGGTCAAATTGCACTCGTTATATTATTATATTATATTATATTTTTACATTTTAGTCTATAAAATCTGGGTCGTTTTAACATTTTAAGAATAAGTTCATGTTATCAGCCTTTCAAATAAGTCTCTTTAATATTTGGTTAAGATTTAAATATTAAACCAAAAATTTAACCAATTAATAAAATTCAACAATTGATTACAATTTTATATCTTTACTTTATTTCGATCAAGAATTTATAATGAAACAAACTCACGTTCTTCTGTTAATTAACATTATTATGCACTCTGATTTATTATGTAATTTTAATATTGTTCCTTATACCTAAAAAGTAATTCGACTTTATTTATGTTCGGAGAAGATATTAACAAGCTTACTAGTAATTGATTTGAAAAATAAAGATTTTCCTTTGATTAAAGTCAACAATTTCTTCAAAATCAAAGACTTGGTGAGCTTAATTTAAATTTAAAACATCAAGAATTTTGTATAAAACTTTAATTGACTTAATAAACAACAAGGTTTCAGGTATCAGATTAAGAAGAAATAGGAGTCAAGCAGTAAGATCCAAATAATTTGATAGAATTTATACTTCATTTACCTACATTGTCTTTCTACCTTAATTGATTATAAATATAAACAATTCAACAATGTTTGGAAATGCTGAGAAAAGAGAAAATGTGATAGTCTAAAAACTTTCTATAACAAATTCCAAAGAATCAACTTTTAATGAAAAAATTGTATTGGCTATATTTGGTTGATTTATGAAAGTATTAATAATCTGGAGATTCTCAATAAAAAATAATATTCAATAATCAAATTTACTTTAGGAACTGAATTATTGTTAACTGATAAAAAATCTTTTTACTACTTATTGGTAAGAATGACATTATAAAAACATATATGAAAATATAAACATGTTAGATTTTAATTTATGTGCACAGAAATGAGGATATGGTTAAATTTTTCTTTCAAATAGCAATGTTATAAGACTTAAAACATTATGTACATAATTATGCATGCGGTCTGTAATGTTTAGGCGCAATTTTCAAATGATTGCTTTATTTATTAATGTTTTATTGAAAATTATTATATTTTTAATTTTCCTTTTACGCGGAAATATTTTTAATATTCATTCCGTTAATCGATATTATTGGAAATAAATAATTAAATATTGAATATTGTATTTTCGGAAATTTTTAAAAATATTTAATTATTTCTTATCTCAAGATCAAATAGAAAGATGTGGTTTGGAACCGATATTTATAATACTAGATAATTTAGAAGATAATTTGTTTTATCTTAAACAAACTTAAAAATAAATATTAAATAAATAATTTGTGTAGAGAAGAAGTCTAACAATTTTTTTTATCTACATTTGTTTCTTTTTATTATGTTTTAATATATATTTCATAACAATGTGAATGATTTTATTATTTTACATTTATCGTTTAATTATACTACTATTTGTAAAATAATTATTAAAAAAATAATACATAAATAAATAAAATGTATTCTTAAGGTATTGGTTTTGTAAGATTCTCTTCAGAACAACATGCAGAAATGGCCATCGAATGGTTCGAGAAAAATAAATTTTACCTTACAGATTGTAATGCACCTCTTGAAGTCAAATACGCTGACAAACACAATCCTGAAAATAGAAAGCGCCGAAATATTGATGGTAACGTTAAGTCGCATACAAATAATATTATGAATCATAGTTCGCCTATATTTACAGATACAGATGTACAAAAGTAAATTGCAAAATTAATGTATAAAAAATAACTTTTTATGTTAGCCTATCGAATAGAATGATTTTCAATGGTTTTAAACTACAAGATTTCCTTTCCATGTATCCAATGCTCGTTTCAACAGGAACCAACAACATGCCGACCTTTCCTAATGTTATACCGTATAACATGATAAGTTATTATCCTATGTCAAATACTAATGGATTTTTGAATCTCAATTCTATGTCATATCTTAACAATGATTTGATGTCTTCTCAAATGTCACACTTTCCGAGTATGATTACTATTATTTATTACTATTATTATAATTTTTAATATTATTTATTATTATGTTCATCACTATTATTGTTTAAGTTTGTTGGGTTAAATGATTTACGACTTAGGGTAAACTATCACCAACTCAACACAATGACTCCAATTATTAATGTAAACAAAATGAACAAAAAACGTTGTGGTTTTTATTAACTTATTTTTTATGTACGGATTACAACTATTTTTGAATGACTCAAATAAACTGATTCCAAATTAGTATTTAATTTAAGTTTTGTTTAAAGATAAGGGATCTTAACAACTAATGGTGATCCAGCTAAGCCTTCGGAAAATCTACGAGTCTCTACCTAAAAGTGTTAAAACTCTAAACTGTTTTCAAGGGAAAATTTTATATAATCCTCAAGTAGGCAAAGACAGCAGTACTTGAGTATTTACTTTAATTTATTAAAGTTTTATTTATTTTATAAACTGCTAAATTTAAAAGTCAGACAAAAAATTCATTATGTGATCGAGTTATTTATTTATTTTATTTAAAATGATCTAAACCGTAATAGTTAATAGATCTATAAGTTGTTATTGTAAATAACAAAACTACTAAACCTTGGGAATTTAGAAAGGATTTACAAAGAAAATTAAATTGAGCTTACTGTATAAAAATAAGGAAATTGATTTGATTTCAACTCTGGTTTTATATTCGATGTTAGCTTTTATAATACCATTGATCGCTAACGTCGTAGTTTCAAATTAATTTTGCAACTGAATTACTATTCTCCAAATTATTTCTTCTTGAACTTGTAACTTTTTTCTGCGGCTTTTATATCTGTAGGTAACAGTTGTTACCTAATATAATTTTCCTAATGTTTATTTTATTATATTTGTTGCCATTTAGTGACATAAGTTACTATTTTTAATTTCTCAATTTTTTACGAATTTTGGTTTCTAATTTTAGTAACTTCTATTTGATTTGGATTTTCCATTAAGTTTCTAATTAAATTTTTAATATATTATTATAATTATTAAAAGATTATTATTATTGTTATAATTTAGAGTTTTGAAGCAAACTTTGAATATAAATTACAACTACAAATATAAAAATATTTCGAATTGCTCTAAAATTTTTAAAGTAATTTAAAAATGTAACATGTTTTGTTACTATCAATTCTTAGTTAAATCTACACTTGTTGGTTTTATGAAATATTTTTTAAAAAATCTTTTTTACTACTTTCTGGAATAAGACATTCCGGTAAAGAGGGAAGTTTGGAAAGTATAATTCGTTATTGTTATTTCAACGGCTCTCAGTAAAAATAATTGGTTATCCGTTCTATTTTTGGTGTGAAGAAACAGAATGATGAAACAGAAATTTATTTATTTAATTTGAAATTACATGACATTTTACCCAGCCTATATCACTTAATTAATTCGACTTAAATAGAACGTAACTACAATATTGATTGTTTTATAGATTAATAAGAACAGTATGAAAAGAAGTCAATATTCTTTGTGACCAAAGTCTTCAATAAAATAATTATACAATTTTAATTAAAATAGAAATTGTTCTTTCACTGATCCCTTCTGTTTTTGATTGTGACTTTTAGCTTTGACTTTGATTGTACCGAATACGTTTTAAGTAAACCGATTTTATTTTAATGTTTCTGTTTGCCTTTGATTAGACTGTGCCTTATTTTATTTTTGTTGTGTTTTTCAAAACATTTACATATTTAAATAATTTTATTATATTCCAATTTAGAATTAGCAACATGTTGTTAAGATCTTTAGATTTTTCCTAAATTTCATTTTACATATTTCTAAAATCAATATTATTTTACATTATTTTTTTAATTTTTATAAAATTCTCAACTTTTTTACAACTTTATTTTTGATTACTCGTGTGATTATTTTATTATTATATCCTGATTTCAATCATTTGGAATTTATGTTACTTTTGTTATAAGAATCTAAGCAAATAGATCGTGCATAAAATTTTGTTATTAGAAATAGTGATTTATATTATTTTTTATTGGATAAATAGAACGAAAATATGATCTAATGTTATTTATATTCACTTATTTGTTTAACGTCTTTGTGATACCCTTTTCCAATAATAAAATAGATAAAAACACAATTTTATAAAATATTCATGCAAGTATAATAAATTATTAATAAATAAACAAATGTTTATAATGTACACAGAATCAAATGAGGTTTCAATGTTTTTCTTTTCGGATTGCCTAAATTATTATTTATCATTATTTTTTTATCATTTACAGGCTCTGATATGAGTTCCGGCACCAGTGGTTATATAATTCCTTCTACCAGTTTCAGTCCATTCGGCAGTTCCGCTCCAAATATTGATTACTGTAATAATAAAGTTAATCAGAACTATTTTTATTACAATAATCACATTACAGAATGAAAGGAATGTCTAATTATTGGATAAATCACACTTTTATTATTATTTATGATGAGATAATAAATTCCTTCGAAACCTTAGATATTCTAATTCAATATTGAACTAAGGTAATATAAACTTATGGAGAATAATAATATATAACATATTATCATTTTTGAGTCAGCGAGGATAGTACTATATTTGAGATACGCCCATTACCTTATTTCTAATTTAAAATTGCTGGTTAAGAGTTCGATTTTTAATTTTTTAGAAAAATTCTTTTAAAACAAAAATAATTCAATAAAGTATCAAAATAATGACGGTGCAATATATTTTCATCTAATTCTTTCTAATATTGTTTAATCACCTTCAATCTTTATTGAAGTGTGTGACTTAAAATACAAAATTGTATCATTTATTAAACTTTGCAAAAGCATCCAAATTACTTAATATCTCAAAAGCTACCAAACTTCTGCTAAATAGCAAATTATGCTACATAAAGTATTAAAAATGGTTAATAACACAATGATATTTAAATTACTGATACAACGTTTTGAAAATTGAAATGGTTGCCTGAACTTCCATGTCTGTTAGATATTGTAATAAATAGTACTTTAAAATCAATTATAATGTTTGATAATAACAGTAATGACAAGAAATATCATTGATTTTAAAACTGGTAACTTGCTTTTTGAATTCTGCACAATAAATATAAAAAATTCTGCTTTTTAAATTTTCAATTAGTTTTACTAATAACATAATAACTTCCTGGTTGATATATTAAACCCGAGAATATGACGATAAATGCTATTTAGTTCTGGTTTTATTTGACTGGACTACTTACCAATTACCTGCAAATTGTTCCAGAATTAGCCAAAAATTCTGAAAGTGAAGTAAAATTATTAAGAAGAATAGAAGATGTAAACCATATTAAAGTAAATAATCATCAAAGGGACAACATAAATTATTTACCTCAATTGAAATATGTAACTTTACGCCAGAACTTCCATAACTCCTCACTTTGTTGATAATTTGTTCGTTAAATATAAATAACCACAAACGACTATTCTCAGAAAAAATCGAAATAACTAAGAAAAGTTTACTGTTAAGTCACGCTGTGGACTCCCATCAGTACCAAAACCACCAAAATCATCAAACACCACAGAACCACCAAAATCATCGTCAACCATTAATCAAAAACGGATCCTAAACATTTATTTATGTTGTAATTAAAAAAAACTGATTTTGGTTATATCTATGATTGTAAACAATGTATAGTTATAATGTTTTAAGTTGGTGAAATTTTATTTTATAGTTTTAAACAAAAGATATAAAAAAATATATAATTAAATAAATAATACATAAATAGTAAATAATAATTAATAATAACTTTAATATTAATAAAAATAATATAAAAGTCTCTCGACACAAAAAAATTAATATCTAAGCTGATAAAAATTATCAACTCCATTAATCAATCCCGATATTCTAAACTAATCAAAATTATCTGAAAATACAGAAACGAAGGCTACGCCAAACAGACGTACTCTAAATTCCAGTGTATAAAGACAACGCTAGAAAATCCAGAAGGGAGACAACAATTTTTTTTAAGAAATTAGAGAGAAATCGATTCTAATCTTTAACTATGGAAATCAAACAAATCGAAACGTAAAAGATTTTAATTATTCGATTCCAATTTACCACTCCGGAGATTATAACACCAGTTCAATTTCACCAAGCCATCATCATATCTACCAGGATATTTGTCTTTATGCTCATTGGTAATTAAGTTTATAATTATAAATAAATAAAAGAAACTTGTCTTATAGATAAAACAAAGTTTCAATCGATTCCATAATAATTAGATAAATTAAACAAAGTGGTCCAACCAAAGGATGCATGAAGAATATAAACCAATTAGAAAAATAGAAAGTATGATTGGAGAAAATTTAGGATATCTAACAGAAGAAATTGAAAAAGATTATATAAATCTTATCAAAATGAAATAGTTGTACCAACTACAAAAGATTATCATTATAAAACTTGGAGTACTAAAGAAAATAAAATTGTTACAACTGGCAAAACAAAAGGATTAGTAAAGAATAATATTAATTCAGATAAATTAACTTTTGAAAAGAAAACAAATTAGTATTAAATAATCCCAATAATCCTTATAATAAAAATAATACAGAAAATTTTGAAATCATTGAAAGTATAAAATTTAAAAAACAGAAGATAATTATAAAATTTTAATAGAATCCACACAAAAGATGAAATAAAAATGTATGATTTTGATTTTAATAAAAGACAGATTAAATATTTAGAAAATGTGGATGTAACCTCTGATCTAAATAACGAAATTGTTTAAATAACTTATCCATGTGATTATTAGAAAAAATATATCGAAAAAAGGCAATAAAAATGAAATCAAACTTATATAATAAATTTTATAATTTTGTTCCCACATTTACTGAATTTTTGACAATAAAAAATGATATAAAAAATAAAAATAATTTTCTTAAAAATAAAAATAATTATAATTCTTCCTTTTTTGTTTTAGTTTCAAAATTTCTCATGTAATAAAACACAATTTAAAAATCACATAAAACCATTTGCTTTTTCAATAAGTAAAGTTATTGTTGCTCCATTTATACATAAATTTTCTTCTTAATCTGTTAAATTAAAACAAAATTTGGAATATAACTTTTCAAATTCTAATAAAGATAACTGTGGATCATTCTTAAAATATTTACATGCTTCTAAATAATTCAAATAAGTTTCATCATTCTGTTAAGGTTTGGATGATTTGTTGAATGATATGAAATAACTAACAAGAATTTAGATACCTTAACAAGATTACGACTCTCAGAAGGATTTATGGATGAACGT
>JBBMKC010199830.1:0-24576 GCA_037834085.1 Bipalium vagum | reverse complement strand
CGATCTGGACAGTATTATTAAATGTGGTGGTCAATATTTGTAAATATTTGTTAATATAAATAAATATAAAAAATACGCGGTTTTTTTTGAATACCCCTATATATATTACCAATGACAGAAAGTGTCGATTTTGATATTAAATAAATAAATTATTATTATTAAAATTATTCTCTTTGGTTAATAATTACTTGATAATTGTTTCAGATCAAACTACATGTTAAATTAGAAATTATTTCTCTCAAGAGCATAATAAAACCACAATTATTTTCTTTAAAAATTTGTCAGTTAAATTAAATATAATAAAATAGCCCTTATCATAAATGGATAAATAAATAATTCTCTTATTTATCTGGTACGAATGTTTAGCATCTGGTAATATTATTTCAAGTCGTAAATATTATTTTGTCACATAAATATTTTTTCCCATAATAATGGTGAGATTTTATTAATTAATATAAGATTAAATTCTTCTGAATAATTTATTCCGAGATTCTGAAAAAATGACACAATTTTTAGTCTTATATTTATAATTAAAAATGTGTATTGACATAAATATTGATATAGCAAAATAGATATAAATTGGAAAATAAAATTTTCACTTTTTAATTAATAAATTAAACTTATTCTATTTCTATTTGTTTCCTTTATCTTTGATCAAGTCTTTATTAAGAAAGAAAATTTTATTTTGAAATTTTAACATTTTCAAACTATCGTTAATAAATTCAATTTATAACGGTAAAGAAATAAAATAAAATTAACATAATTAAAACAAATTATCGTAAAAACCAGCTTTAAAATAAGCAAAAACTGTGTAATGTATAATGTTAACAAAATATTATACATTATCAATTATAATATTAGCTGGAGGTTTTTCAAAAAGAATTGCTAAAAATAATGAAAATTTATTTGGAACGAATTTGTGAAATCAAAATTTCAAGATATTTATTTATTTATCGTTATAAATATGTTGGTTTTCATTAAAAATTGGAATATATACTATGATTAAAAATGTTACAATTATTACTAATTAACATTTGTGTAATTTAATTAATTTATCAAATCATCGGTAACTACAACATTTCTTCCTTTCTATATTTGTATGAAGTTGGATTAATAAATATGTTGAATTTTGAAATGGTTATGATAATAATATTGTTGTTAATTTTTCTAATTTATATTGACATTTTCACGATAGATAAGCGTTACGAGCGAGAAGAAATCTATTGATGTTATTGTGGATATAGACGAGTGGAATACAATTTTGTAGATGTTGACTATGTTATGATTGAGTTCGTGACATTTGTGAGTGTACTTTTGACGTATCATACAATAAGACAATATTATTTATTGGGGAGTAATAGATCGCATTGTCTTATTGCGTGACTTATTTACCCATAGGGTTATTACTGAACTTAGCCGTGCTAAAAGTGAATAAGTCTAATTAGTACAACTTGGTTAGTATAAAATATTAACAAATATAATATTCTACTTGTTAATTTTCAATATATTTTTTTAAACTAATTTTTAATGTTAGTCTAAAATTTAATTTTATTAATAAAAAGTTTTATTAAAATTATATTATATTTCTCCCAGGAAATCTTATCAATTATTTATCATTTAATTTTTTTTATAAGAAAAAAGTTTAACTTATTTATAAATTTTTTCTATCGTTTAAATTTTAAAAAATCCAATCAATCTCTGTAAATAAAACATTTTCTTATCTATTATTTGTAAATTATTTGCGAAATTAAAATCAATGATTATATTTTTAAGCATATTAAAATAACCATCAAATGTTATTTTTGTAAATCTTTGAATTATGGTATAGAAAACATTATAATAATTTTAATCGAAAGTTATAGACGGAACAGGTTTACATACCATACATTAATCATTTTTTAAATAATTAAATTATTAATTATTAATTAAATAAACAATAATGAATAAAGAACAAAAATTAACTGATAATTTATAATACACATTTTAAAATATATTATTAAAACAAATAAATCATAATATGTAAATAATTATTTTTAAATTAATTATATTTATTTAAAAATGTTGCATAATTATTATTATTAAAATTTATAACATAATTAATTTTGTTACGTCATTATTTCTCACAATTATAAATAATTATTACTAAATTTCATTTATTGAAGATTGATTTATAATTAACTTTTCTTTTCATAAATCTTTTTTAAAAGGTATTATTCAAAGGATCATTGATCCTTTATTTTTTCTTAATTTTTAAGAGAACGATTTCTTTTCCTATAAAATTTAGAATGTTTCTGAAATGATTATTGGATTATTGACATATTATTGCCTGTGCTTTTACTGACCATACCACCACACTCGAGCAGGATTTCTTAGTTAGAGTATTACATTTTTGAAAAAAAACTACTTTGATAGGACTTTCACGAAACTAAATATTATAAGAGATTCTAAATATTCTAAATTCATTGAAAATTGTAAATACCAAAGGCAAATGTTTAATTTACATTTTTCTATGAATAATTAAAAATAAATAATAGAATGGCACAAGAATCAATAGTAAATATAAGTATGAAATATAAAAATAAATTTTAAAATAATATATATAATACAGATAATAATAATTTTAAAAAATTATTTAGCTCATCAATAAAATATACCTTTCATTAATAATATTAATTAAAAGTCTTGTAGAAACTTATGTTTGGCCATAAAATAGGAAGTAAACTGTTATATTTTGCTAATTAAATCATATGAACTCCTTAAAAATTTAAGAATATAAACAATATTTTTTTTCTAAACTTAACTAGAATTTTTTGTTTAAATGTCTACTAATCTAATCTTGTTAAAACATATGTAGTAAAACAAAACAGAAAGCATCTACCAGAAATATTGAAGATACCTAAATAAACCTTTTGCACGTAAAATAATACTCATATATAAATATAAAATATACGATTAGTTTAAATATTCTAATTTTTGCTTGCACTAGATTAGATTAATTCAAAAAATATTAAAAATGTAGAATTTTGCAGTGTGATCTGTTTTTTATTTCTCCATGGATGTTGCAAGAAGGAAATTATTAATCAGCTTTAAGAATTTTACGGTGAAGAAGCTCCATCTCAGACGACCATGTATGACTTGATCAAAGAATTTTTATCTGGTCGACCAAGGGTTTTCGAAGCAACCAAAAGTGGAAGAGCTGTTGAAATTAGTGAAGAAATTATAAAAAAATATAAAAGATTGTGATAAATTAAAGAAAATTGGAATACGAAAGGTTTGTAACATGATTGTATCAAGATTTTTAACAACTGAGATGATGACTAGAGTAAAAATGGCCTGTGACAAAAATGAAGTCGAACCAAATTGTTAATTGAATATAATAATTACAGACTAGACGCTATTGAGTCTCTACCTTCCTCATCCTAAAAGAGAGTAAAGAGAGTAGGTTTTCGAAAATGAGAAGCCATGTGTGTACTATGTGTGTGTACTATGTTGAAAGTATTTTGAGAAAGAGATGTCATCTTGAAGCCCGGTTTTACTGAAAAATCTTAAATTCGGATTACTACAGTGATCTCGTAGTTGAAATCCAAAATATCCTATGCAAGTCACGCAGTCAGGAGCTTGTTTTGCTCCATTATAACGCTCCTATTTACACATCCATGAAAACATCAGACATATCAACAAAGGCTGAGTTTATGCAGATGAATTAATCCATACAGTACAGACCTTGCATTAAGAAATTTTTGGATTTTCGATCATCTGAAGAAACATATGTGAGGACAAGTTTATTTCAAAGGATAATATTAAGGATAACGAAATACCTCATGGAGAAGGATTAAAGTTTCTATGATATAGAATTCAATTTAATGGTCTACAGAACGACAATTATATCAAGAAATGAGACCTATAAAAGTATACGTATTGTTAAAGAATACTTTGTTGAGTTGACTTCATTATTTCTGGTAAAGTCTATGTACTTTTAAGCCTTACCTCATACATTATTAGGAACGAATTTTATTAATCAATATTAATATTAATGTTTTGATATCATCATTGTACTAAGTGTAATAATAATTTTGTTGTACTAATTTGAACTGGAAAAATTTATTATAAAAATATTAAACCATGTTATTTTATGAATAAAAGTGTTTATGTTAAAAATGCTAAAATATTCTAAAAATATATTTTGTCTACCCATCTGTTATAATTTTATGTTATCTAAATAAAACTTATTGCAATCAATTGGAAAATTGA
Organism: Bipalium vagum; assembly: GCA_037834085.1. Taxonomy (NCBI): domain Eukaryota; kingdom Metazoa; phylum Platyhelminthes; order Tricladida; family Geoplanidae; genus Bipalium; species Bipalium vagum. The sequence continues at coordinate 20,325 of JBBMKC010199830.1, read as the reverse complement.
GATCTCCCAAAAGAAAGCTTTTTTATAGATTATAATTATCTTTTGCTAAAAATACTTCAAAAGAACGAAACACCTACAAACCGTTATATGATTATTAATTTATTTATTATTTTCTGATTAGATTTACTCGCGGAATTTTATCTTGAAATTGCTTAAGAATTTAAAATGTGTTTTTATTTTTTAGAATTTTAAATATTTTAATATATCATTTTTTTTTTCAAGTAAACGCTTTAAAAAACATTTTTGAATACACAAAATTTTATTGATAATATTGACTTGATACATGTTTCGATCTTTTCATTCCGATCTTCTTCAGTGAATGAAAAAGATTTAAACATGTATCAAGTCAATATTATCAATAAAATTTTGTGTTTTCAAAATTGTTTTTTAAAGCGTTTACTTGAAAAATAAAAAAATAATTGCTCTCTAGATTAATATATACTGATTTTAATATCAACACGGTTTCGCTAAAAGAATCATTTTTTTATTATTTTAAAATATTTTAAAATATATCAAAGTTCAGAGCGAGAAAGAAATATCAACGTTTAATTGATGTATTTATGTTTTGACAAGGAAATCAAATTCCACTTGACAGCCTTTTCATTCTTATTAACAATGAAAACTTTATATATATATATATATTACTTATATTTTATAACAATGAAATATATTACCATACGTATATATTAAGGTAATAATATATTAATAATATATATGTATATATTAATATATATGAGAAGACAGAAAACCGAAAACTGAATTAAACTTAATAACGAAAAATATTAGTCATTATTCAAACAATATTATCACCGTCATAAATTCTCCAAAACTTGAGGTTGAGATTGGCAGATTAATCTTTATTTATACCTCGTGTTAATTTTCAGATTAGTTCTCAAAAAAATTCTAAAAATGAAATATAATTACTTATATTTAAATAAAAATTATTTTAACGGAGTGATACTTAAAAAGTGATACTTAAAAATTTCAAAAAGATATTACAAAAAATAATAATTTCTTTTAAATATTATAATTAATTAAGTAATATAAATGGAAATGTAAGTTCAATGCATTTTTTCATTTACTAAATTTTATATTAATTCTCCAGAAATTTTAATAAAAATTCCCAATAGAAACACTTGTCATTTATTCTTAATTTGTAACTGCTGCAGTATAATTTTAACCTTGTTTAAAGAGATTGGATACCCGATAATTATGTTTCTGTACGAAATAAAATCATAGAGTAGATTTTTTAAAAATAAACCTAACCATTTTGAAGATAAAATAAAGGGAACTTGTAAGTTAATAGGAAAAAATTTATGGTTTCCTTAATTTGCATTTTTTATCTTTTTAAAGTGATCAAAATTGGTTTATATATATTTTATATTTAAAATCATATTGATAATAAAAATAAAAAAATATAACATTAAATCTTGATTCAAATTTAAAGATTTTCTGATAATATTTAAAAAATAGTTTTAAAATAATAAGAAATAAATTTAGAGAGAGAGAGTTATTCAGGTCCAAAGACAAGGAATGGTACTAATTTGAATTAGCAAATTGAATTATAATTATGAGATTTTTAAATCTATATTATTGTAATATTATTGATTTAATGACTTATAATAATTTAAAATAAGTACGTTTTAAATTTTATTTTAAACTGATTTTATTACCTAACTTCAAATATTTATTAATTTTGTTAGAGGTTTTAATCTTAATTTTTATACATAGTTCCATTGCTTATATATCATTAAACCCCATTATTATTAATTAACTAGCGTAACATATTTCAAATTTGATATATATATTTAAATATATAATGTAAAAAATATTTAGACAATATGGATAGTGGTAAACTACAATTTTGGAAATTTATTTCAATTCAAATAGTAATAAATGTCATTATTAATTATTTATAACTTTCAAGATATTTATATTTAAAATAGATTATACAACATTTCTTGAAGATTTTTGAGTTTAAATATTGAATAAATAGATTTTAATTATAAATATTATTAATTCTGACTAACAGGAATAAATGGAAAAGAAAAGTTAGAGAAAAATTAATTTCCAGAATTTATAATCATCTTTATTACTATTTTACTGAATAGTTTTAATTAATAGAATAAATAACCCAAAAGATGCGAAATAAATGAAAATATTCCATAGGATTAAAAGGAACGTGTGAGAAAATATGATAAATGATAAAACATTATTCGAATAAAAATCATCCGAAATTTTTTTATTCAGGGATATTTCCATAATTAATATGTTGTTACTTTGCATGTGATACTTAAATGAAAAGTTTTCTAAGGTAAAAAATATCAAACACGAATTTTATCAATTCCAATTGATATTATGAATTTCTATAACTTTTATTAATCCAAAATGATCCTATATTCTTTTGCAGCTACTTATGAAGATGGAAATGGTAATGAGAAAATAAAAATAAAAGAATTATCAACACATTATAACTAATATTACTATCTTTCACATAAAATCTAAGTCTTGATTGTCAGTTATTTGATATTATAAAAGGACTAAGCAGTGATGAAAGGGACATATATAGGGTTTAACAATTGATTTAATTACCAATAATGCTTACCAAAACAATGAGAGTATCTAAAAGATTATATATATATAACTATTTGCGAATCTTTGTAAGATAATAGATAAAGATTTGTTAACAGTTTTCAAATTAATTTTACGGAATAATATGATAAATGAAAAACTAAACATACTTTAGTCAAGACATTTGCATTCATTTGTGTATTTCAAAAAGATAAAAATTTTTAAAACGACAAATTATATATAAACTGCTTTATTGTTTTTAAAACCAATATATGCTACTCTTATTAAATCCAAATGATGCCTGAATCTCACGGTAAGTCACATGACTATCAAACTTTAATGATTGTTAGGTGGCATCAATGTTTGCACATCTGATTTTTGACGTCTTTCTGTAAATTCATGCCTATCGAACCATGACTACAATTAAATTCTTTGAACCATGTGATATATGATGAATTTGTTCTGGATTTCATCAGGAAAAGTTGAATTAAGCTGATTTATTCAATTTTATTGAGATACTTAATTCCCGTCGGAAATCACAATAAATTATAACACGAAAATTTTTGCGATTTAATTTCATTTTTATACTGAGAAAGAATATTTGATATTGAAATATATATTTTTATATATTAATAATAATAAAATGACTATATAATGCATATTAGTAAAATCAATTTTTATCATAAAAAATTCAGATCACACCTAACGACCAGCTTAGTTAAGAATTCAAGATTAAAATGTATATGAAAATAAGAAAATTATAATATTTATTTGATCTTTTTCTTTTTTATTCTTTAATAATATTTTATATTAATAGTTACATAATGACATTATTTCATTTTATTCACAATTCTTATACAAATTCATTTTAAAAAGAAATTATTTATGATATTCCTGAACAAACTATATATTTGTTTCTATAATAAAAAATTTCAATTTTAATAAAAATAAAAAATATGTTGTTTATAAATGTCCTTTAATAAAAAATTATTTTCTGATATTTTAAGTTATTAATTTAAAAATAATTTTAATAAAATTGTCTAAAAATATTATTAATAGATTTTTAAATATTTTATAAAGTTTTTAAAAGAAAAAAACTATCCGGTTATTAAATATAATAAATAAATTTCGGTTCGAAAAAAATCTAAAAAATTCTTTCCCTGGCTGATTCTATTTTAGATTCACATTATTAATCGATACATTATCTTCCACGTTATCAGATAATTGTTTGGAAAATAAATGTTTTAAAGAAAATGGATATTTTTAATTTAATAATATCTCCATTTAATTGCTTTCACCAAATAATAGATTTCTTTTAAAATAATAATTATAAATTATTTTAATTAATAAGCTTTTGTTCAGTGGACTTCGCTGGTAAAGAAGATATCAAATGTCTTATATAAGCATATTAAATTCACCTTTAATTGAAAAATATAATTATAAGTCGTAATAAGATATCGGAAAATGAAAATAAAATTCTGATTAAAATATAAAATTAAATCGATCTAAGTAAAAGAATATTATTGATTTTGTGAAGTTAGTTCTTTCTGTTTAGAATTTCACAAATATTGTTGATTTAAGAAGACCTGAAAATAGAATTTAGAGAAGATTTATAAAATATTAACTTAGAAAAATAAAGTAATTAATAAAACTGCTTTCTCAATTAAAATATTTTATTTTAATTGTTAATGTCGATGGCTTTATAAAAGAAAGTTTTACAGAAAACAAAATGAAATAATGTCAGATGAAGATTTTAATATTATATTGCATTATATCCCTTCAAAATTCGTCTGTATGCATAATACAAAGCTGATGAAATACATTTTTTTAATTTTAATTAACAATGGAAAATGGATTTTGATGAAGATAAATAAAGATTCTGCAGATTTTCACAAAGGAAGAACTCTGTATGGAACATGTTTATGCTTTTTGATGATCATTTAATCCAGCTTCTCCGTTCAATCGAATTGTATCAAAACTCATTTCAGAAATTATAGATTGTTATACCCGCCTTGTAGAATTTATCATGACTTTAGAAATCTATATCAATTAAAGTTGGATTCACAATATTCTTGTACCATACATAAGTATTCCTTAACTGTTAAAGGGTTACGCTGAAATAAAAAACCATAAATCATTTGTGAGTTGTGAAAAATCAAAACATTTTTTTGGTTATTTATTTGGATTTTTACTGAATTTTGAAAACCTTACCCTTTAGATTTTATTGGACAAGCTTATGTGCAGAAGTATGAAATTTGATAAAGGAAAAAGATTTCAGAATATTAATTCTCTCTCTGAATATCTGGTAAATTTCGGGAAAAGTAAAATGAAAAAAATATACTGACTGTAGAGTTAGAACATCTGAAAAATCACTTTCATGAAGGATCAAGAAGCATGGATATTATATTTAACTGCATGTGTTTTTTCATGGCTTGTATAAATTAGGCATCCGATTTTGGAGCTCAACAAAATATACGAGGAACAGACCAGAGGTGATGTCATGACTCATAATTTCAAGAAAAGTATTGCATTCGAAGCATAGATATATGATAACATATTGATGAACCCTAGATTGACAAGGTATGGATGGAAGGAATTATGTATTCCAATTGAATTCTGGTCAACTCATAAATCAAGGAAAATGTCTTTATGAAAATTTAATCTATCTTTTGTCATCCTATTTGTGATCTCCTTCTATCCTTAACTGAATACAATAATAATATATGATATTGTATTTGGATATAGAGCAAGGCACAACACAGTGTAAATTTATCAGTGTAAATTCATTACAGGATGCTGTCAAGAAAGTAATATAATATTGAATCAGGAAGAGATAAAACGACCACGTACTAAGTTTCGGTAAAGACTAGAGATTGCTGGGGTGACTAATGGGGATCACATCGAATAATCTTATTGTGTAGACTTTCATTTTGTTGTACAAATTTTGTTCTATAAAAATTTATATTTAAATACATTTGCTAGCTCGTTCTGTGAACATGTTTACTTTATTTAATAAAATTCATGGTTTGATTCAATAATCCTGTACATATTAATCCTTGTGTTAATATATTTCTGAATATATCAAATCACTTTCACCCAAAATACAGTAGACAACGATTTTAAGATCTTTATGCACTTTTCATTTTAGTTAATTGGTCTGTAACGGTAATTTAATGTAATGCATACTCTTTTTTAAATACAAAAAGACAAAATAATATAACTTTTTAATTATTCACTTTCACATAATTATAAGGCACAGTTTCCGTGAAGAATAAATTTTTAATTATTAAAATCTCAATATTTGAAGAAATCAATCAATCATCTCAAATTCTAATCCAGGGTCTAGTTTATTAATTTTCAAAATTATTATTTTAATTAAAATTTTCCTAATTCAAATTAATTAAGAATTATTTTTATTCTGTAATTTAGATATATTTTTGCCGGAGATGTTTAAAAATTAATTTTTGAATGAAAATATCCAAATTTCAATGATAATTTTTAATTATAATATTATTTAATAAATATATTGCTCAATTATAATAAAAGAAGATTTAGTGAATTTCATTTTAAAAGTTATAATTGAATTTAAAATTAAATTAACTAACTCAGATAAACGTTTTAGAGTATAGAAAATATTTATGAATCTTAATAAGAAATAATTAATTTTCTTAATCAGAAAACATTTAAAACTGAATTTAAAATATTTAATCATACACTGAATAGAGTTAATTAAAAAAACTATTATATTAAGAAAAAATTTTGTAAGTATTAACTTTAAAAATAAATTAAAAAAGAAAAAAAATAAATAATCACTTAATAATAAAAAATGTAAGGATTAAATGTTAATTAATATTAAATAATAAATTATAAATTATAAATATTTTTAAAATAAATTTGAAAGTAATATATTAAAATTTAATCCATTATGTAAAATAAATTTTAAATAATTTTATAAATTTAAAGGTTTCTTTTAAAAATTAAATAATTAAATTAATGTTTTAAAAGGTTTCAGGTAATTAATTTGTTTAAGTAAATAATAAAAGAGGACCTTATTCAAACTATACAATTATTTTCATTGAATAAAAATGTTACCAAATCTTGACTATGAATTCAGAAACTGTTGATAACGTTGCAGTAACTAACAAGAAATTTTAATAAATACTTCTTAGCATTGAAAATCAATTAAAATATTAAAATATTTCTAATTTTTTCTCAATATAATCTTTAAAAAATTAATGATCCCAAATATTAATCATTATTATTCAAAGTAAAAGAGATATTGTTTTTCTTTTTTTTTATCGAAAGCCAAAGGCCACACTGACCTTAAAAGCGTCCTTTTCATTATGAAATGAGTTTCTTTATTTTTCACAAATTTTATTAACGTTTTTATGATACTTTTTTTATGAACTTCGTGTTCACGTTTACTGCAATTTTATAGAGGAAAGTTAAGCTGATTAATCCAAGCAAAAAATATTATAATTTATCCAAAATAAAATAAAACATTATAAACTTCATAAAAACAGAATAATCAAACGAATTAGGATTAATGGACTGTCGCAGATCTTTAACGACGATTGATGCGTCCAGGAAATAAAATTTGGAGATTTGATTTTGAAAGTTTATTAAAATGACTTTGTATTAATAATAATTTGCCGTGTCAGAAAAAATATTCTCTTTGTTATTCTTCAAAATTCTTTGTTATAATTTTAACAAAAACAGATAATAAATACCATAGAAAAAACTCAGTCAATTTCAAAATTAAAAGCCCCACACATTTGATGGCAATTTGGACCTGTTTTGAACAGAAATGCTCTCACGCTTATCAAAGAGTTTAATATTCCGATAAATGAACTGTGAGAAATAATTCACGGCCATAAATAATTGTTTTATTTAAAACACTTTTGAAAAGAACATATCTTCATTTAGATTAAAACAAACTGAATATTTATTAAATTAAATTATGATTAAATAAAACAAAAAAAAATAATAGTTGAACTTTCAAATTTGAAATAATAAATAATTATAAAGGAGCAAAAAAACCATAATATAAAACTTTAAACATTTTTATAAATTATATTATAAATTAGAATTGTTAACTGCTACCATATAAAATATATTATCAAAAAATATTAACAATAATAATAATAAAACAAAAGCTTTTTAAATTAGGCAGCATTAGCTGCATAAAAAATATTTTTTTGTTAAAAACATTATTATTGTTATTAATATTCATTAATATTATTGAGTTTATTATTATAATTTATTTTATTTTTTATTATTATGAGGAATTAAAATCCAACAATACATAGAGTTTAAAAACTTTGTTCACCCTCAGTAATTTACTTAACCGAGCAAAAGGATTTACCTTCAGATCAGATGGAAAATATTTTCTCATGTTAATAGCAAAAGAAATGCCTTATAATATGATAAAGTAGAATATTATGGAGATGAAATAAACGGATTATTTCTTTGCAAGCATTTTGTATCAGAATCAAAATAAAGGCTCTACGGCCTCTATTGGCCTTTAGAAAGTAGAAATTCTAGAAGTTGAATTAGTTCAACATCATATTAAAACTCATTTATTAATAATATTAATTAATAAGCTATACTACTATAAAAAAGATTACTGAACATTAAAAATGTATGAACAAACATGTTTGATTAGGAAAACTTTTTAAGGGGTTTATCTCACTTAATTAGGAAAATATTAGAGTTTTATAAGATTTTTTTGGCAGACCATGAATATCTTTCAAAGAATTTGTTTTTTTTTATTCTGATGTCAGTTTAGTATATTAAAAACTTTTTTCAATTTAATATTATTAAATTTGTGTTAAGATAAATAAAGATATACTTATCTAATATAAATAATCTTCTTATTAACAAATCTGGTTTTTTTTATGGAATGGAGTAATTAAATAATTTGGGTAAATATTATTACTTTTCAAGACAACTCTTAAGTTTTTTTTATGGTGAAAAGATCAAGTGTTGGTCTGTGTTATTTTCATTTTGACTGTCATTAACGTCTCTTAATATTGCTTCGCATTTCTATTCCATCGGGATAAATAAACTTGCACTACTTGGTCGATCGTTTAGATCAATTTGTTTTTATGTGGATTAATAAAATGCTTGAAGTTGAGATCTGTATATTTTAATTTGAGTAGTATATATTTACAACCTCATATCATGGGTACTCCTAAATAATTTCGCTTATAACAGAAAATGAAAAATTATCAGGATATACTAACTTTATATATAAATAATACTAATATGTAGTTTTTTTAGTTACCTATAAAATCTATAATTCATTATTTTGCTGAATTTAAAATTTAATAAAAAATGGAAAAATGTCAGATAATAGATGTAAAATTGAAGAGGACCACATTTAACTTTGTATACTATTACAATGTAGTTGTAGTCATAACGCAAGGACATCAACTATCAACAATAGTTTAACAGATTTTGGAGACGAAATTTTGACCTTCAAAATGTCGAGAGAATTGATCATTCAGTTCAATTTGATAAGAATGAATTGCGAAATTTTTTTGAAGAAAATGCTTCTCAAACAATTGAGGAAATTTCATAAAGGACAAATATTCCTATGGCAGCAGTTCAACGGTACTTGAAATCAATTTGGAATTTTGAGGATTCCAGTTAAAGTATGCCCTATAACCTTAGTGATTCGTACAAATCTCTGATGTCTTTGATATATACTGCATACACGTAAACCGCCATAAAAAGGAACTTTTTTTCAGCTTCAAAACGGCGGACGAGAAATGAATTAAGTTTGAAAGCACAGTTATGAAAAAAGAGTGACTTTCCAGAATGAGAATCAACCAGAAAAAATTGCAACCCAAATATCAATGAATTGATATTTGATTTTCCCTCTTTTATTAGTTTAGTCCATCTATAAATAGTGGACTTTAGTACCGTTTTTTCTACAGCTTCATAAATTTCTTCCGGTGTTTTCCCATTTTCACAATGGGTTTTTATCAAATTTCTTACACAGCTCTCATACGTCATTATCTAAAAGAAAATATTGCTAAAAATAACGTATGTTTATTTTGCAAGATATTAAAAACCTTGGCATAAATTAAATCAATTAATAATTCAAATTTAATTTTTTTTAGTTTAAAAATAATGTATTTAGACAATTTATCATTCTTTATTGACCACCCGTTATTAAGATTACAATAAATTAATATTATCATTTCACAAAAGTTCAATAATATAATCTCTTTAAAAATTAAGTGTTTTTGTTTAAATATGTAATGCAGTTTTTAAAAAATTATTAATTATTTAAAATAATTTTATTTTAGCTACAGTTTTCCAACTTTTAGTTAAATATTCAAATAAGTGTTTTAAGTAAATAAGGAACTTTAGTTTACTTTTCCATTTTATTATCAACAGATACTTTTTCTGTAATTTAATTTTCATATATTTCAAAATATATAGAATAAATAATAATTTTCAAAATATTTTATGAAATTTAACCTAAAGGAAATAACTTGAACTTTGGAGTGTCAGTAAGGATTAATTTAATAAATGAGGTAAAATATTTAAAATTCTCATATCATATTACATTAGAATTGAAAATTGTTGATTTTAATCATAAATGTTAGAAACCTTTTATCAAAATAATAAAAATTTCTTTTTTTAAAATTCTCTTTTTCTTTCTTTTATGCAGATTGAAAAGAAATTCCCATCAATCAACTAATCAAAGTAAACAGTTAAGGTTTTTCATTTATCCAAATACATCTATTGATTATTTTTCATAATTAGAATTACATTAACTAATTTTACTTTTTTATTATCACTTTCTGTTAGAAAAGTAGCCGAAATTTTTTATTTAAAATTATAGCGGTATCCATGTTAATTTATAGTCATATAAATATATTTTACTGTTCTCAATTAAAGCACTATCTATCATGAAGTTGGTTTACAACACAGATGTTTTAATCATTCAATATCTTTATTATTCTTGGAATGTGTGTGTAACAAATTTTGTGTGAGCGATGAAATTTCTTGTTCTAAATCCCTGAAAATTTTAAGCAAATTATAATTATGAATGCATTACTAAAACTCAAATTTACGACCATTAAAAGACTTTCAAAAACAATCGGCAACCAATATCCAATTTGACTCCTTCAGGACACTCATGCACATTAACAACAGGAAAAAACGTACATTTTACAAAGAATAATGTGTTGGAAAATCGCCATTTGAATGTTCGATAAATGTATATAATTTATGTTTTCTTAGCACATCATGTTTTGACTCATGTTTATTTGTTCCAAAAGAGTTCCTTTATTTACAAAATATAAATTAGAATAAATTTGCAAAAGAAAATTGCTAGTTTCATTGCTAGTTTATGAAACGTGTCATAACTGGAGATGAGACATAGTATGCGAATCTGATATACAGACATTTTAACAATCGTCTAAATGGCAATTTGAAAATGATCTGAAACGGAAAAAAACCACGCCGAAGAATATGAGAAATTAGGATAATTCTCATTGGCTTTCTTTGAGTATTGTAGTATTGTTCACTCTGAATTCATCTTGGAGGATTCCTGGTCAACAATGATTGTTACCTGGATATTCGTCCGTAAACGGAAAGATTTATGGAAAGAGTCCGTGGATTTCGCACCATGATAATGCTTCAAAAAATGACAGAGTTGTGTTAAATTTTGGTCAAAAACAAAACACATCATTCAACAAACTTAATAAAGCCCTGATATGGTCCCATGCGACTTGAATTTTCCAAAAATGAAAAGCGTTTCCAGGCGATTGAAAATGTGAAAAGAAATTTGCTTCAAACTCAAAGTCATTATTTAAACATTGTATGGATAATTGAGTAAAATGTTGGCATATATGTATCGCTTCAGATAAGACGTATTTTCAAAGTGATAAAACAAATTTTGATCCTTAGTCAAATTCATTTATTTTGCTTGAAAACCATGGTTACTTATCTAACAGAATTTTTTGAACTTATGAATAAGAAAAATATGAGGTATAAAGATTCGATAGTCACTGAAATTAAACCTAATTTAATACTTTGTACGTTTTAATTATATAAAATAAAAGGCTTTAAAATTAATAATATATAAAAGATAATGAAATTCTTTTTTAGTTTATTTTTAATAAATCATAAAAAAGTATATGATAATTTCTATTGAAAAATTAGTTTTCTTAAGTTACGTTCTAGTGTCCTATTTTCATACCTGAAATATTTATAAAATATTAAATAATATCATATTTCGTGTAGGACGTTATTCAATAATCAAGTCAGAAAAAATATCAATCTAAACATTTTTCTTATCAATAATAAAAAATACATTATTTTATATTTATTGAAGCTCACTATTTACCAATAAAAAATTTAATTTTTCAAGACATTCGATAAATTCCTCTTCATTTAGTAATCCGAAAAGTAATGTCCGTTTTTGAAAAATTTATTAAACTCTTGAATAAAATTAATCAATAAGTTTGATAATTCATTATTTTATTAAATATTATTAAATCAATAGTTGTTTAAATAATATGATTTATCTAAAATATTTCCAGTTAATTTTAAAAATGCCAAGCTTCAAATGATCAGAAGAACATTTCAGAAATTTCATTATATACGAATTCGATCAAGGCAATTCCACAGCAAAAGCCATGAGGAAAATGAATGTTGTTTATGAGAAAAATAATTTATTATGATTAATTGAATTGGAACGAGCATTTCTTTTTCGTTGACCTTGTATATGTTGACTATAAACTGAATAATTATTATATTATTATTATTTTTCTACATACATTAATATTACCTTAATTTAATTTGAACAAAGTAATAGATGTGACCTAGTTCTGATGTTAAATCATGGTTTTCTCCATCTATCATGATTGTTAAGGAAAATGAAGGAGCCAAATGGTACCCTAAACTTGGGAGGAAATTCGAGTAATAATTATTGTGTCTATATGAAACAGAAATAAAGACTTTGTGAATAGAAAAACGAAAATAGGTACCTCATAGAATTCATGTGGAGAAGCAAAAAAATATCTATAATAAAAAAATTCTGTACTGATATTGTAAACATTTATTATTAGGGAATAATAATTAAGGAACAAACTTATGGTAATTTTATTTTCATTTTTAAAAAAGTTTTTTCGATTAGAATTTTAAAAAGATTGGAGATTTTTAATTATGCCAAAATATTATCATGTTTTATTATTTTGTTTTATTGTGGCAGATAATTATCACTAATTATCTTTGGATTTCAGATAATATAAATATTTGGAATTTCGAAATAAAGTTACCATTAATATAACTGAGAGGATAAAGGACTAAAGTAAACATTATTTTGATTAATAATTCGATTTTGGTCACCAAACATTTAGTCCTGACTTTTTACATTTATTAATGTTTCTCTCTATTAATTTGCTCTTCAAATTTCCTTTAGCTTATAAATTAATTAATATTTGTCAATTGAATTTTTACCTTCCGACCCGTATTAACGAACGATTAATGTAAAAGATTGTGTTAAGTAGTATCAGCTTAAAATCTCTCATTAATTCTCAAGGATGGTATGTCAGAATTAAGTTTCAAAAGTGTTTAATGTTAATTTATCTTTTAATTTAGGAAGATAATTTGGAATAAACACCTTTCAGTGAAGACATTTAATGGAGAATCGGTCTCATTGATCAAAATCCAGTCTTTTATTTTTATAATTTTGAAACCACTTAGACAATCTAAAATTAAAAGAACATTAAACTAATTATTATTTTAATAGTAAAGATCGAAAATATGATGGTTTTAAACACTTTAATTAAAATTCATCACTGATAGATTCTGAATTCTCTTTCTAAATTATAATAATGATAATAATATTATTATTATTATTTTCATTATTATTATATTTTCATCTATTAAATTTTTATAAATAATCTTATTAAAGCAAAATAACTTTTATTTTTCAGTAATAACATTCAATATTTTTTCTGTTCTTAAACTTTGTCATCTTTCATCAATCGTTGATAATTATTATTAGTTAATTAATTATTATTAAGTGACATAAAATGTTTACTTTGATTTGTAGGCGAATCCAAACAAATTTTAATAGATTTCAGTATCAATATAAATAAATTATATTTCTATAAAATAAAGTGTTTCTAATTCAATGAAGTGTAACAATTATTATAAAAAGGCTTCTCTTTCACGTGACTTTCTCTTTTGCCATTTTTTTCTTCTCTTTCTGTTTTTTATTTTTTTTATTTCATTTTACTATACTCTTGAACTTTATAATGCTTGTTAAATAAAATCTCAAATTAATTATATTTTTATTATTATTAATTTTCCAGTTATCAGTAACAATTGTTTCATTATACTTGCGAAGTGAATAAAAAATTTGATGAGTAAAAAATATCAATTGATGAATGTTTCATTTTTGAAAAATATGTTTTCTTTATATTTATTATATATAGATTAACGAAAATTTTCATTACCAATATTCGATTATCGATCACCAACTAAATTTATTTTGTAAATATAGAAATATATGTAAGATGTATGCGTAAATTTTAAACTTATTTTTACAACTTCATAATATAATTTAATCTTTGTTTAATTGTATCAAAAACTTGATTAATACATCAAACAAAAGGAAAATTAATTTTAGTTATTTAGAAAATATCATTTAGAAAAATTAGAATAAATGATGACAGATGATAAGGTGTACTTAGAAAATTCCATCGTTATCAGTTCCTACAAGGAAGTAATGCTGTTGAAGCCTGTAAATCAATGTGTTCCATTATTATCTCAGGACTTGTAAATATTAATTTAAATAGTTTAAGGATGATAATTTTAATGTAACCAACCGAAATTATGCTGGTCCTCTCCGAAAACGGAAACAGGTTGATTAAAAGCACTACTGAATGAAAAATCAGCGAGACTCAAGAAGAACTTGCAACTCAATGAAGAATTGATCAGGCTATTACATGAAATTGGAAAAATTATGAAGCTTGAAAAATTGGTACCACATCAACTTTCCGAAATATACAATGGTCAACGAATCAGAATGTCTTTCTTAACGTACAAAGTACCAAAAACAGAGTTTTTCGTGACAAGTTTCTACAGGTGACGAAAAGTGAATTCATTATAAGAATGCTAAACTTAAACACACACTGGTTAGTCGCTATATATGTAGTGGGATTTGAAATGTTTGCTCTATTAGGAGTTCCTAAAGCATGTCCAAGCAATTAATGTACAACCCTACATTGATCCATTAAAGCGTTTGAGTACATTGATAAAAAAAACCATTTGTTGGATAATGAAATCGTAAAGTCATTTTGCTCCATGACATACACGACCACATGTTATTGTTGTAACACAGGAAACTATTTTAAGTTAGGCTTTTTTATTCTTCCTGTTCACCGGACGTCTCTTCAAATTATTATTTGTCCAGGTCAATGCAACATTCCTGACTTTATTGCATCTAAACCAACACACAACTTTTGTGATGGAATTCAACAGCTCCCAAAACGATGGCAGAAGGTCACGGCAAACAACAGAAAATACTGCGATGATTAAATTGTACTTGGTGTTTGGAAAAATAATTGAGTTTTTGAAAAAAGATTACAATTTACACATAGACCTAATATACGGAAAGATGTACAAAAAATAATTTATTTAAAATGAAAGAAATATCAAAATGATGCCATTTTATCTTCCGGAAAACGTTACTTATTTTTTAAATAGAACTATCCAAAATCGAATAAATAGTAACAATTTTAAAATTAGTGAATTTTTAAATAATTTAATTTATTATAGAGTAGATTTAAACAATTTGTACGGATTACTGAAATTATTAAATTAACTTGATTAATTATTGATTAAATATTAAGTTTAAAATCAAATCATATGTTATTAAACCATTTTTTAAAAAAATTACATGTTATTAAAAAGGCAATATATTCATTTTTATACGACAAGGATTCAAAAATCAGTCATCAACATAATATCCATTAATGGAAATCATTTTTTGCCGTCTTTCAGGTAATTGCAGAATCCCGGTAAGATAGAAAGATATTTGACGCAAGATAATTCTTGACAAAATCTCAAATCTGGTCAAAATTTTTGAAACGATATCCGGCTAATTCATGTTGCATTGAGCGAAACAAATAAAAATCTGGAGAATAAAATAATAATAAAAGGTCTGGAGAATAAGTCGCGTGAAGAAGAACTTCCCAGCCTAACTTTAAAATTGTTTCCTGAGTATGTTACGCTACATGTGGTCTGGCATTGTCATGTAGCAGGACAATCTTACGTGATCCTCACCCGAAAAAGGTCTTTTTTCTCGATTTGTTTAGCCAAATGCAGCAATTGTTTGCTATAAGGTTCCACGTTAATGGTTTCACCAGCTTGGAGGAGGTCATAATGAATGGGTCCTTTCATATCCAACCAGATGCAAAGGAGTACTTTTTTGTTGTGAATATTTGTTTTGATAACTGAAGTAGCTGACATTCCAGGGTCCACTCACGAATGTTTGCGTTTTGGATTATTGTAATTATTCCATTTTTCATCTCCAGTGACGATTTTTCATAAAATGTATTTTTATTTGTCTAGCAATAAGGGATGTTGTTGTTGTTAATCGGCATAAAATATTGCTTTCAGAAAGTTCGTGCGGAATCCACTTTCCAGCCTTCTGAATTTTTCCCATGTCGTGTAAGCGTCTCCCAAGTTTTTTGATCAACGACAAGTGGTTTAGAGACTTCTTCTTGCTTCTTGGATGTATTTTCATTTAGCAGCTCTTCCAATTTGGCTTATTCCAATATCTGTGGAGCTACACTACGTGATCAATCGGTAACATCAAAATTTACGTCTTTGAATCGACGATACTAGTATTTACATGTACTGCTGGAAACGGCATTATTACCAAGAACGGAACATATTGATTTAAATACCTGGGATGCATTTTTGCCTTGATCAAATTCACATGCAACACCGAACGCATAATTTTTCGTCACTCATTTTGAAGACTGATATTTTGGTTTTTATAAAATAAATTAAGTATAAAATTAATTTATTTATAAAATTTAATATATTCATTACCAATGTAAAATTTCGCGGCAGTTATTTGATAATATTTGGATTAGTAAGACAACGATGAAAAAATGGTTTAAAACCTATGCCTACACTTAATATATTTACTGAACTCGGAGTCGAAACCTTGAAAGAAAATTAAAATATATTTAATGAAAATTAAAGATAATATTCGAGTGAGTAACTTATATATATTTATTTTAAAAATTAAAAATAAATAACATTATTTTTTTAAATTCTTTCATCAATATTTTTTCTCAGTCTATCGATAATTTTTATCAATTTTGACATCTTAATTGTTTTATCATTATTTTGTTAATAAATTATTATTATCATTTTTATTATTATTATTATTATTATTTGCATATAAACTACGAACTTATTAAAATAGAGGTTCTTAAAAGACTAAGAAATTAGGTACACAACAAGTTCTTTGAAAAAGGGAATTATAACAAATAATAATACTGGAAATATTATTATATATATTTATGTATTATTTTCAGGTTAATCAAGTCCAAAGCAGTTTAATTTTCTTTTATTGCTTTCTGATATTACTGGTTTTATTTCTTAAAATATGACTATAAACCGAAAATTGTCTTCTGATATCTTAAAGATATAACCTCTGAGAAATTATTTTTAAAAACAAAATAATTGTAGAAAAATACTCTTCATATTAACAGCACTTATTAATTTTTTAAAAAGTTGAGAAACAGGTTTTCATTTATAATAATAATAATAATAATAATAATAATAATAATAATAATACAGTGCGCCACTTATTAATTGCCGCGCCTTGTAAAATTAAGAAATCTTGATTATTTTTAAACTGTAATTAAATTTTCATAAAATTGATGAAAGTACAAGATATAAGAACTTATTTGAACAGCATTGTAGTATGTAAATTACGTTGTAATATAACTAAATTTAATTTGTTTATATAATTCAAAATTTTTGTTGACCATAATTAATTGCTGCACTAAATTGAATTTGGATTTTCTATAGCAATTTTAATTTTATACTTAAAATTTTTACTATATATAATAAATGAGAATTAATAATTATAAAAATTATAATTAAAACTGTTTAGTAAATTCTTGCCAAATTTAAGCAAAATGTCTGACATGGAGAAAGGGATGATTAGGGCCTACCACGAAGCCAGAAAACAGATGGATCGGAAATAAGTTAAACAAAAATGAAAGCTCTATAAGATAATATTTTGAAAAATGAAGATAGCAAAAATCGTAAGCCTGGACCAAAGACAAAGAATTCGCCCAAAACAAAACGATTGATTATTCGCAAAGCCAGCAATAAATCGATTTCAAACTCGACAATTAAACATGAACTTAACTTAAACGCAAGCAAGGAGACTATCCGCCTTGTTATCAACAGTTCCCAAGTCTTAAAATACCAAAAAATGATAGTGAAACCACCATTGAAAGTTGAACACAAATTGAAGCGCTTGCAATGGGTGAAAACTAAAGTAGCATTGGGCGACGAATAGAAGCAGGTCATCTTGAGTGACGAAAAGAAATTTAATTTAAACGGACCAAATGGCCATGCATACTATTGGCATGATTTGAGAAAAGAAAACATGCAATTTTCCAAAAGACACTCGGGCGGAGGATCATTAATGATTTGGGCCTGTTTCAATTTCAGTGGCGGGTCGAGTTTGGCAACTGTTTCCGGCAATCTAAATCAATGGGGGTATCACAGACTCCTGAAAGACAATCTACTACCTTTTATAAAAGAAAAGACTGGAATCAGCCCTGTCTTTCAGCAAAATAATTGAAGGTACCATGTATCCCGTTCAACTATGGAATGGCTAAAAGGCAAAAATATTGAAGTTATAGACTGGCCGCCGAACTCACTGGATCTAAATCCCATAGAAAACTTATGGGGAGTGTTGTTTCGGAAGGTATATGCTGGTGGAAAGCAATTCAATTCCATTGATGATTTGCGGTCGGCAGGTATTGGCTGTTAGGAAGACAATGGATCAATACATCCTGGAAAATTTGGTAACTTCAATGCCAAATAGAATTTATGAGACTATTTATGCTCACGGCAGCTCAATAAACTATTAGAATCGTATTGGTACATTTTTTGTGAATAAAAACCGATTTTTTGGAAATTGCAGTAATTAATTTGTTTCGGTTTTTTCTTGATAGTTTTATTCTTTGCTTAATATAGTTGGTTATATTAAGAATTTTATTATAATAGACACTAATAGCTACATTGTGTAAATATTTTGAAAATTTTGAAATCTTCGGACAAAAGATAATGTCATTTTTGTAAGTGCGGCAATTCATTTGTGGCTGACTGTACATTGATATAAAAGATTTAAAAATTTTGAACAAGTTCCGAGATGCTTTAAGTCGTCATCGATTCTCCTACGTGCTCTCTTTCCTGAACCATCATAGGTTCAATAGTACCACCTGTTAAAGAATTTTTAGCATTTGTTCAATTTCCCAAGGCTTAAAAAATATTGAATTCAATTTTTCGCAAAATTTAGACTATTTATTTAAATTAGAGATGATTTTTGACCAAAACTTTGATTGAGTATAAACTTAAATAATTGCGATGTAGGATTTAATGCCAGTCTGCATTGAAAACTGTTTACTTTCTACCGGTCTAGAAGACAGGAAATAGTTATTTGTGACATTTACTTCAACATTCAATTCTCTTTTAATTTCCTCCCAACCTCTTTATTTCATAATAGGGAAGATAATTGATTAATAAAACCAAGATTTCTTAAATCTAACCTATTACATGGGTTCTAGAAAAATTCCTAACTGCTTTGTTAATCTTTATTTGTTGTGGTTGTAGTATTTGTTTGGTACTTGTACTTTAATTCACCACAAATTTACCAGAATCCAAATTTTTGGAATTCTGATTTTAATTCATGAATTTGTTTGATATAATTTTGGAAGATTTACTAAAACATCAACCGTTTGGTTGATGTGAGATTAATTGAAAAACAGTCAGGGGTGTAACTCAGCGGTCACCACAGTCCATGCGCATGTGAAAGATCCTAGTGTCGAATCCCGGTATCTCTGATTAATTTTCAACTAACAGTTGATATTTTGTGGTTACTGTTAAAAAAAATTTTGAAACTTGTTAAGTTTGCGGAGAATTAGAGCACAAGTATCTACCGTATAATGCCGTATATAAACCGCGGTCTATCTTACATAAAACCTAATTTTAAAAAAATAACATTTTATTGCGGCCTATCAAGAATTTTAATAAAAATCATTCTTTCATGACCAGTAGTAACAATCCTGTTGTTTATAGCTCCTTTTTGATCAACAGTATGATGGCTTGACAAATCACAATTTATTGGACCCTCATCCACATTTCCAAAATTTATAACATTTACTTTATTAGTTTGCTGCTCACAGAGCTTTATGAACTCAGATACTTTAAACTTCCAGTCTCATAGTTAGCTCATTTCGCCTCATGAAATTGCTACACCACTTGGATCCGTCTTTAAAAATCTTGAGTTTAGATAAGTCGCGCCTATCTTTAAAGAATTTAGTTTTCTGTGAAAAAAATAGTTTCAGGTAATTTATGGTTGTTGCTTTTATGAGATTATACGGTAGTTATTTGTTATTATTATTATTATTATTATTATTATTATTATTATTATTATTATTATTATTATTATTATTATTATTA
>JBBMKC010199819.1:0-14201 GCA_037834085.1 Bipalium vagum | reverse complement strand
AAATGTATATTGAGTTTTTATTTAACTTTTTTATTTTCTTTAAAAAACAGCGAGAATTAATGCAACTACCCAATAATTAAATTTTTACTATTTTTTTAATTTCGAACATATACAGGGTTTTTCATGTTATTTCATAAATTTTGAATCTCATTTCGTAATTTTGTAATTCAATCTCGTAATTCAAAAAAAATTATAAACGCCTTTGCTTAGTTAAAAAGATAAAAAATTTAACAAAACACTAAACGAATAATTATATAAAAATACTAATCAATAATAGGCAACTTATTCATGAATCTTGGAATAAATATAAATATATTTCGATAGCAACCTTCAAAATTTGAACTGGTTATACTTTGTGAAGCATTTTTTATAAGTTCAAGTAATTCTTGTTCGTTGGTTGGGCAGCCTTGTCTCAACACTTGTTTCTACTTAGCAAACATTCTCTATCGGATTAAGAAATGGAGAATACGGGGGTAAAAAATTAACATTTACATCCGATTATTAGAAAAAATTTCACGGATATCATATTTGTGAAAAGGAGCATTATCTAATATTTAAACAGCATGAGTAATATTGAGTGAATTAAAAATTTCAAGTCATACTAGAATAAATTGAGCAAATTTAATTGATTTGAATGCAGTTGTTTGGGATGTATATTTATAATTTCTTCTATATTCATTGTACAGCATAAGAATCAATTTTATTTCTGTTCGGACTCGTAAATATTCTTGGTGTAATAAACGATAACTTCAACAATTTTGATTCTGAACTCCGTCAACTATGTAAACCAGTTAATATCCAAATATTTTTGTAGTTAACAAAGATGTTATCAGCAATAGTTTTTTTAAACTCTATTAGAATACTTACTAAGAAATTAGAAAAATATTTTATTTGATATTAATATTTCTGTTATTATTTATTTCAACCAGTCCGTCTATATCTGACTCTTTAAACAATTATGGTTATGTTCAATAATATTTTATTTGACAAATAACATACACAAGAGGACATTTATATTCTCACACAAAATCAACTTTTCAACTGTACCACAATCAATAAACGAATAGTAAACACTTCATACGTCGTATCCAAACGAATCTATCTGCTTAATTATATATAACATCAGTAAATATCTTTGAACTCCTTTTGGATTGTTCACTATACACACAAAAAATAAAACTGTTAAGGTAAAAATCAAATGTTTTAAGCTCAATAGTAAATAATGGTAAATAACAAAAAAATTTTTAGTAAGAAATAAAAATTATCACATTGTAACACAAGCGTACTCCAATGCCACATTTAATAAATTAGATTCTTCGTTTAACTTCTCAGTTATAATAATAATATTATTAGAAATAGTTTTAATAATAATTCATTTTTATTATCATTATCCTTATGATCAAGGTTCAAAACCAACATTCTTTAACATTTACTTGTTTATAAGAATTTTATAAGTATTAATTTTTAATAACTTATTTTAGAAATCCTTGTGGAAATTTATAAAACTAAAATTTATATTTATAATTATTTTATTTATTCTATTTTAGATATCTGTGGATCTTTTTCAACTTGGAAAGGCACCTTGTAATCTTGCTTCATTATCGTTCATTTCCCGATACTGCGGAGGATCACTTTTTTATTATCCTAATTTAACTGTCAAATGGTCAATAAGAAAAGGTAAAGAAAGTAAAAATGAAAACAATGAACAAGAATGCATTCTGGAAACGCAAAGACTGATTTATGACTTGAATAGATATTTAACCAGAAAGATTGGATTTGATGCCGTTCTTCGACTTCGTTACAGCTCAGGTTTTTCCGTTCAAGCAAGTTATGGAAATTTCTTTGCACGAGCTTGCGATCTATTTTCGATGGCCAATGTGAATCCTGATAGTGGAGTAACTGTCAAACTGGGTATTTCAGATTGTTTTAACGATTCATGCGCCGTTTTCTTCCAAGCTGCTTTGTTGTACACTTCTAGTCGTGGTGAACGAAGGATTCGTGTTCACACTCTTTGTTTGCCTGTGTCATCACAGATTGATGATGTTTTCCGCATGGCTGATCATCAAGCAGTGGCTGTCTTCTTGACTAAATCAGTGAGTGATCGCTTACAATCAAATGGTAAAATTTATGATGCAAGAGAGGCATTGATGAATGGAGTTGTGGATCCATCAGTTTCTTTTGGAGAATTTTGTCTTAATTCATCACAAAGATTGACGTCTCTTCCATTTCCGTATCATTTGAGACTTCTTCCTCTCTATGTGTGGGGAATATTGAAATCGAAATGTCTTCTCACCAGTCAGTACGATCCAGATCAAAGTGTTGCGATTTTAGAGGCATGGAGAAATCTGCCAATGTCATACATACTCGTTGATTTATATCCATACCTTTTTAATGTAACGTCTGTAGCATTTATTCGGTGTAAACGTAAAAATAAATTCAATTCAACGTTGGAATGCAACAATGGATGTGAGTCCCGAACAAAAGGAGACGATTTCGAATTCCAAAGATTTGAAAACACGGCCGATCTTTCTGACTCGTCAGAATCAGAAAATTCATCGTGGGATTCCGATGCTTGCTCAAGAGGTACGGACTGTTTTGAGCCGAAATATGCTCATCAACCAGATAATCATGAAAATTTGAAACAATCAGAAACTGACGAGAGTGATGAGGAAGATCTCTGGTTTCCGGAACAACTCCACCTGTCCTCGCAATGTTTGAAGAGATCTGATGTTTATTTGTTAGTGTGTTCCTATGGTTTGATACTGATTATGGGAAACGATACTCCTCAAATATTTTTCTATGAGATTTTTGGGGTGAGTTCCTTCTCCGAATTGTTATCGAATGGGAACCCAATCGCGTTACCGGAACTGGAAACCACCGCTTCTGCTCACTTGCGTATGCTTATCAAAGAGTTACAGATAGAAAGACCAATCGGGTCTAATCTTTTCATTATAGACAACAACCAGTCTAAACTCAAAGAAATTTTTGAGTCTCAATTGATTGAGGATGATAAACTGGACTCGTCGTATCACGGATTCCTTAAGAATGTTCAAAAAAAGGTCAATAAATAAATATGAAATCTCTGTCTACACAAGGGTACAGGTTAAAACGACATATAGTTCTGTTTCATTCTTCAATAGAAATTATTTTCAGGATTAATGTCAAATGCTTTTTTTGTTTTTGATGAAATATTTCACACATGTTAGATTTACGATTTTACTCAGTGGTTTTCCACTACCAAAATTCAATATGAACACCGTAAGAGTGAAAAATATTCTTATAAATATATGTATAATCCATATTTTAAAATTATTTATGTATCTTTTCAGATAAGAAAAGTAATTTTGGTCTACTGTAAAAATTTCATTGTATAAAATCAATAAAACATATGATCAATATTTTTCGTTTTCATTTTCTTGTTTGATTATAATTTAATTATATATTTATTTTTCAAATTTGCTGTCTTTTTTTCATTATAAAAGATACTGATAAGTTTATAATTCTGTCTTTAACAAAAGAAAAACATTTTAGTCAGTTTATTTGTATTGTTAATGATATTATTGAGGATATTAAGAATAATCTTTTTAATTAAAAGTATTTCGTTTCAGGCTTAAAATATTTTATTAATTTCTTAATTTTATAAATTTTTAAAGGTTTTGTATTTAAACCGACTTTAACTTATCAAATCTGTAAGATAAGAATTTTATGAATAAAATATTTCTTATGTCATTTTAGCTATAATGATAAGATTGGTAAATTTTATTTAATATTGAAAATGAATAAAGCAAGACCATTATTGGTTTTTTCAAAATACAAAAGCATGTTTAACAGGTTTATTGTCTAAATACACTTATTCTTCTCAAGATTTATTAAAAAAAAAATCGGAATAAGAATTCATTAATCGATAAATATTGATTTTTTCTTTCCTTTCAATTTTCTGATAACTAATGTTGATTTAGTTTAGTTGGAAAAAATGAAAATATTTCCATTTTTGATTAATATTAAATTTTAAGTAAAAGTTAATAAGTATTTTCCTATAGATGCAAATTATTTATCTATAACTAATAAAAGTAAAATGCTTATTGGCTAGTTATATAAAATTACGCTATTATTAAAAACTACTACCATTTCAATGTATGGTATGTTGATAAATTTTACGAATGTATTTAATAATATATTTTGTTTTTCTAATAATACCTTAAGCAAATACTTATTCTTGTTTGTCTATATCAATTACTATTAAATTCAAAGTGATAGGTAATAGAAAATTCTGTAAATGATAAGCTTTTGGATTGAGGATAGTATTAAAGATAAGCTCGTTGAAGATATTTACGAAATAGGAATTGAGATTGGGAGGTTTATTTTTTTAATTTTAAAATATACTGAACTTTATTTAGATCTATCTTCCAAATTGAGTAATTTTGTTAATTAGGAAATTATTTAATACTAATTTCTAGAGGAGCATTATCTGTTGTATGCTCATGTAACAAGAAAACAACAAAAGAAATATTTGCTGTAAATATTATGAAGAAAAAAGTATTAGTGAATTAGACAATCATTTATAATTATTAATAAAGGTTGGTTATAGTCATACTCAAAATAACATTGGAATATTTTTAAAGTTAGATGACAAAAATTTGGTAAGCATATTAAATAATGATTAAAATTAAATTATTTTATTAAACAATTGTTTTAAAGTTAATATTTCAGCCCCATTATTTTATAAGAGAATGTTTTCTTTGGTAATTATTAAAAATATCTTTTCATTTCAAAGTTATCTTTTACACATCTTTTAAAGGATTTAAATGTTTAAAAAAAATTAAAAATCTGATAACAATCTACTTGCTTGAGAAGATGAAGGTATAAAACCGGTTTATAAAGTAAACTTGGGTAAACTAACTCACATTTAGTTTATCTAAATTAATGGAAAATAAGTTATAGCAAAAAACAATTTTCACATTGAAATTAAAGTGTTGAAAAATTATGTTAATTGTATTCTTTAATAGACAAGGAATATAATTTTGCAAAATATTTATCGTGATTTTTATGAAGTGGGTCACTTGAATAGCAATATTAACTTAAATAATAATTTAATTACTAATTAAGCTATAATTTAAATTAAGTGGTGGAATCTTGAATGTGATCACAATCATTTAATCCAGGTTTATTGTGCATGAGAATTGTTTGTTTAAAGGTTGCCAGCTTGGTTCCAAGAAATGAATATCACGAGGAAGCTCTATTTTTTCATTTTGAAAATAAACGTCGAAGCTCTAGGAAAACTACCATAAAAATGTGATCAATAATTACATTTAATTTTAAAGACATACGCAAACTATGGGTCAGCCGAGACAAGTTAAGGCATATATAATTGATATAAAAGAATTCATACAAAACATTTAGAATTGATAGGATGGTGGAATAGAATCAAAATAAATTAACTATTCGGAGACAATTTCAAAAATGGTTTCCTTATAATTTCCAAGAGACATAAATTAAGAAACGTTAATCATTTGTCAGCTGCTGTTTGGACTGCATAGAGAAATGTTGCAGTTTTCGGATTATTATTGGTGAATCATGAAAGGAAAAAATTTTTGAAAGGTAAGAGTTCCAAAAGTGTAATCAAAGCGGAATATCCATGAGTCTAAAAGTTTTTTTATCAGGAAGTTCTGTTTTTTTGCTTGAAACTGAATATTGATACTCATCGTTATCGACATCAATTAATTAAGCTTAAGCAAATGTTGATAGAAAGCCAGAATAATCCAAAATGCAGATAAGATTATATGTTTCAGCATAATAATATAATATTCGAAGTCTCAAATATAATATTACTAATATTATATCTGAAACTTCGAATTTTCAGAAAAACAAAGGAAAAATCTGGATAAGAATTTCAATATAATAACCAGAAAGTATCTAGTGATTATCATCTGTTTCCTAGCAGCATTTCTAAATTTAAGTATGTCAAAAAATAGCATAAGTGATGAATGGAATAATGTGGAGAGATTGTAATATCGGTGAAGCTTTTTGTATGAGTACTGTAAAAGTGCGCACTGTACAAAACTGGTTCAAACGTATAAGAGTGGTGATAAGAGCCTCAAAAGTGATGAAGGTCTTGAACGTGATACAACGAAGCTGAATGATTTATGATATGACTACTGATTATCATTTTTTAATCATCTTTCTAACTTTCTGCAAAATAAAATTTTGCACAACAAAAGTACTGTTCAGGATGCCTTCCATGAGTTTATCGATTCCAGGAGACTATACCTCTACCTCACTAGAATAAATAAACTTATTTGGCAGGAAAGTGTTGCTTTTCTTGGATCATATTATGAATAAAATACTTCCCAGTCTTCTGATATTTTAAATAATGCATTGGTCGGTTAAAAAACGATAAGTATTTTCTTACCAACCTGATATAATGTTTTTTTTGTTTAAAAGCAAAAAGAATTAAGTTAAGAACTTAAAATGAAAAAAATGGTAATGACAGCTATTAACCAATTTCATTTTTTCTCAGTTATTGTATTGGAAATTTGATTGTTTGATGTTCTTAATCATATTGATCTTGCATTCAATTTTTTAATCAGATGAGAATTGTAGAAGTATTCGAAACATTAAGTCATATTAACGTCGTTCGTGAATATCTGATAGGCAAGCCATTATTTCAGCAGTATTGAGTATAAATTTTCAAGATCTATATTTCAAAAATCATTTTAGTTTTAAAGACAATGGCGCATATACAGAAAACAAGGTAGGAAATGTAATTAAGCAAATATTATCAGGGGTGAGGTATCTACACGAACATAATATTATCCATGGAAATATCAAATCAGAAAACGTCATTTTGAAAGATCTTGGATCACATAATTGTATTGTAAAAATATGTAATTTTCTTATTTACAGCTTTAACTTGATATTTGATTTGAAATTTAGGCGATCATATTCAGTCTACCATTCTCCATTATGATGTTTATAGACTAAGTGTGATTGCCTTGCCATCTCTCTGTCCTCCCGAAATATTGTTATCTCAAATTAGAACTTTTGCAATCGATATGTGGAGCATCGGAATATGCGCTTTTATTCTGTATTTATTTTCATGTTTTCAACATTGATTTCCAATTGAAAGTTATTCATTTTCAGTCTCTGTGGTTACGAACCGTTTTTACGAACAAAAGAAACTGAATTATTTCGTGCACTTATTAATGGTCAGTACACTTACACGAGTAATTGTGACATCACCAGTAATACATGCAAAGATTTTCTCAATCGTCTATTGGTGGTAGACGTAAAGTCCCGAATGAACGTTGTCTCTGCCCTAAAGCATCCTTGGATGAGTATTTTTGAAATGAAAAACCAACCACTTGATAACATCTTTCGTGATTTTGTCAATTGTGTGATGAATATTAAAGACAGGGTAAATCAATATTTTAATAGTTAATAATTTAATAAAATAAAATAAAATAAAAAAAAATTAATCTTTCAACTGTGAATTCTGAAAGGTCAAATTTAAAAACCCAACAGTCTAGCAAATTATTTCGTTTTGTAAATTCAGTAAACCATAATAAAGTTATTCCTTTACCTTAAAGTTAAGAAATCAGATTTGAATGCACCTCAATGCAAAAACTTCGTTTTTTGATATTTCTGAGGGTTGAAAACTTTCTAAAATATACGTGTTCACTAGAGGATTGAAAATAGTCATATATTCAAAATGTTCAAAGATTTTGAAATAAATATAAAAACATTTTGTTTTTCTCTATTCGAATAAATAAAACTGGAAAATGAATAAATAAAATTATTGAAAACCCGACTCTTCTTAACAGAATGAATATTAAACAGTTTGAAGTTTAAGACAAATCGTAGTGACCAAATTTATGAATTGAGGATTGAATTTCGTCATTATTGGGTTGTTTTGGATCACTGGTTAAAATATCTTGACACTTATTTGACAGTCACATTTAGTGTCCTTTTTGTAATTTTATTTCTATTCTATTTATTTAATCCAGTATTTTTGGGTGAATTCGAGGTTTTGTTTAATAAATTTTAGTTTTTCATTAGGATGATTTGAGACTAAAATTTACGCGGTTGTATAGATTCGATTTCACCTTGTACATATTTTTTATCGGTCTTACTATCTGTCACAAGTTATTTAATTTATTGTAACAAATTAAAGATTTATTTTACTAACTACTATATTTGGAATAATTTTATTTATTTATTAAATATGTTACAGATTTTAATAATGTTACTAGTTATTTTAAAATATGGATGGAAATTTATATTTATATTAATAATAATAACAATAACAACAGAAATAATAATAAATGAAATAACAATATTATTTATCTTCATTGATTTTTTTAAAAATTATTAGACAACAGAAAAAGTTATGAATGATATTCGTCGGACAAATGAGATTTTTGAGAAATCTATTTTACGAAATCCTCACAAAAAATACTCTTAATTTGGATAAATTCCCGTTGATATCAAAATTTGATTTATGAATCTTTTTATTTTTGTTACGGTCTTGTTTAATAATAGGGCGTGGATAATATATAATAAATAATGTAAATTCTTTGAAATAAAGAAAAATCGAAATGTTATTATAAATTCTTATTATGATGTTATTTCAAAAGTTAAAATGTATCTAAATTTATTTAGTTGTGATGATCAGAAAAAATATTATTTAACATAGAAAACAGAGTCACTGGTATTAAGTGAGGTCATAAATTTCCACTTGTGCTAAATTTAAGAGGAAACATTTTTTCATATTTCAAATGAAATTTATTTATTTAAGAACTATTGCCATTTTCTAATGGCGATTAATATAATTATTTATAATTCATAGAATAATATGATTTATAATATATTATTATTAGAATAAGGCATATTATTATTATTAAAATATAATGATTAGTAGTTACTCAAATTATCTTTAGAGGTTTTCAATTAATGGTCTGTAATATTTTTTGTTTTTAAAATTTTTGAAACTTTAATAAGGAATTATAATAACATTTATTTATTAACAATTTACTAATTTTACTCAGTACTATGTTAATCTGTTTATAGTAGATGTATTGATCAATGATGTCGAGCAGCATTCCTTGAAATATTGTGTTCATTTGAAACTTTCCTCTGAGACAAACCCTCTTTCAATTTTTTAATGACTCGTTTCCTAATATCTTTTGATATCTTAGGCATATTTAACAAAAGAATTTCTAAAATAAAAAAAATATTATATAACTTATAGGAAAAGGTTGTAGATATAAATTTTACTTAAATTTGTTACTATTAGACTGAAACGTAGCAACGTGTGCTCGTCTGCTCATGACTCCTCACTTTTTATAACTCGTTGTGTTCGAAATCCCTCTCAATCCTTTTTATTTTAAAACACCCTCCACTATACTGTATCCTCACCCTTAAGAACCAATTCGTTATTCCCAGAAATTGGCCAGAAACTGCGTCCAGAAAGACAATCAAGAATATTATTATTTTTTGCCGAAGACATTTTCAAGGATATTTTCGCAGAAGATGGTTCAAGGATATTGGCCGAGGACGATTCCAGTAATTAATTTTTCTAAACACAACGATTATTTAAAAAAATTTGACAAGGGGACCCAGAAAGCTTGGGAACCTCTAGGCGACCTGAGAAGGGCCTAGAGAGCGAACCGGGGACCCCTTGTCGCTCTTGGTGAGATCGTTTTATTTATTTATTTCTTTGTTATTTTCTAAAAACTCTCTTGCGTGGTAATTTCTTTCATTTCTTTCATTATAGCAGTAGTTGTGTTTGTTTTTATCATTATTTGTTTTTTTGGTGACATTTTCCAGTTATTTGACTTATCAGAGACTTCTAGTGGTGATCAGTATATTATGGATTGTGTTTTTTTTTATCAATAAAGTTTTTTTGTGGACGTTTTGATTCAGATAAGGTTAAGAGGAACGGACACAACATTTTATAAAAGTGAGAAGTTACGGGTACATGAGCACACATTACTTCGTCTAAATATAATAGTAACAAATTTTAGGAACACATTTTCCAATAAAAGTTAAAATATATTATAACTGTTAACTGATTATATTCAATTTCAAATTGGAAAAATTTATGAAGAAGTTATAAATTCATTTAACCATTTTGACAAAAGATATCAGGGAATTGACCTGATATCTTATAAAAGAAAAGTAGTTTTTGAATTAGAAAACTAGTTATAAAAATACAAAAAGGAAAATCCAGATTATAAAGTTATAAAATAAATATAAAAAAGATAGAAATGAAAATTGGATAATATCGGGTGAATGTGTTTGGTAATTCTTGTTTTTTCTCATAATAAAATAATAAAGAAAATAATAGAATATAATAATAATAGAAAATAAAACAAGTAAGATTTTTGAAGATTTGAACAAATTTGAAAAAAAATACACTTATAAATAGAGAATTCGAGGAAGAATAATTTTAACTATAATGAGCTTAGTGCATTTTCTAACGTGTTAAGTTCAATTTGTAGATATTAAGAAAATGGGTTTATTGGTTTAACCACTATTAACGGATTTATTGAAAAAAGGAATGAAGAAGCTTTTAATAATTATTATACAATATATTTCACAAAAAACAAATGATTCAAGATTTTACAAATTCAATTCAAAATAATGAAGAAATGAATTAGAAATACTGAAATTTCTTAATTCATTTTGAGGAATTAAATATGTACAACTTAAATGAATTTGCGTTTTAAATAAGAGAATATTTTCAAAATAATAATTAGTTATTTGTTCCAAAATATTAAACATACCAACATGAATTTCTATTAATTATTTTTGGTTATTATAAATTCTCGTAAACTTTTATAATTGATTTCTTCTAAATAAATCAGACATACAAATTATTATTTTTTGAAATATTTTGAAAATCAGAATTTTGAGTAAAATCTAAATTTTTAAAATTTGTAGATTTTCTTCATATTTGTGTAGTCCTTGTGATTTTTGCCTCTCAAATGATTTGATCAACCTCAATTGTAAAATACATCACAAATTTTACAGAAATTTTAATTTTGAATATTTGGAATTTGAATCTTTTTTGGTTTTGTTTTTTGAATATTTTTTTCATGAACCCAATTTTTATCTTGAGTTATATATCTCTGACAAGCAAAAAGTTTATTATATAAGTTTACAAAAATATTATGGAGATTTTAATTCAGAAATATCAAAAAGGATTTCTAGTTCTTTCCATTATTTTCAGTCTTTTATTTTTTAATAATATAAATAACTTTTTAATTTTTTGTTTTAAGTTTTTTTTAGAAATAATTATGAAATATTTTTTAATTTTTTCTAACTGTATCTTGTTTTTAAGATTATTATAAATTTCATTCTTTCTTATCTCAGTTGCTTTTTCTATTTGATTTTTATTTTTAATCCATTCTCTTCACCAAACAAGAATTTCCAAAAATATTCACCTGAAATGAAACAAACATTATTTTTGTTTTATAAAACATTGGTATATTATCACAGGCACATGCATAAATATTTAATTGATTAAAAATCTATTCTTTAATATGATCATTACATTTTGATGAACTTGTTTTTAATTCAAACAAAATTTTTCTTTTATGACAACATAAATCTAAATATAAAGGTTAATGTGAACTAAAAAATATTGTAATTATATAAAGTGCAATATATTATAGGTAAATATAAGATGTTTTTTAATATATTATTTTATGTTTATCAGATAAATCGTTTTTTTAAAATTCTTCAGAAAATGTGCAATATCAGAGAGTCATTTGTTTCCCCTATTTGAAGAAAAAAAGTCGAGAAGAAATTCAAAAGGAATTAAATGATATTTACGGTGAACAAAGTCCTTCATGGGCTACAACAACATTTATAGTTTTTTCACTAGATAAGACTAGTACCTTTTTCCTTCATTCATTCTTTTATTTATATTTTCTTCATTCATGGTTTGATTCATTAGTATCTTTTCTAATACTTTTATTAGTACTTTTTGTACTATGATTATCACAATTAGTAGTATTTTTTTATATAATTTTTAAGGAATTTTTTTAAACTACTACTTCTATTTCATTAATAGGTTTTTCATTTTCAAGTTTCCATAATTATTTTAATTTTTTTATTTATAAAATGGTATTTAGTTTTTTCATGATTACTTAGTTTTATTTAGAAATATTTTTTCACAAAATTTACAATAAAATCTTCAAATTTTAATGATTTTTTGATTATTTTGTAATTTTTAATGATTTGTAAATTTAGAAAAATAGAGAAAATGTGAAAAATGAGGGATTAAAATAGGGGTAAAAAATAAAAATTTTGAAAATGAAAAAAAAGGATTTAGAGTTTATATAATGTCAAATACCCATTACTGAGTGCTTATAACAATATATTTTTACAATATACATATACTCCAATAATTATCCGTACGATAATAATACAAATAAAAAACAACAATTTCACTAAAAAAGAAAACATTTTTTATAAATCTATTGTTTCCAAGTATAATAGCTATCCCGGATATATAAAATAAGAATATGTAAATAGTTGTTTTTAATAAAATCCCCAGAACATAACCGACCCATTACGATGCTTAACTGTCGGTTGGAGACATTCTAATTTCATTTCCTCTCCGGGTTTTTCGCCAAACAGTAACCCTTCCTTCTACCAAATACGTTAAATTTACACTCGTCAGACCAAAGAACTTTATTCGAATCGGTTGAAGAGTTTAAAAGTTCTCTTACCCATGCAACTCGTGCTATCTGATTCATCTTTGAAATTAAAGGCTTCTTCTGTGCCATCCTCCCATGAAACCCTGTCTGAAAGTTGGTTTCTCACAGTTGACTTGGAAATTAATATGCCATTTTGTTCCTTAATGACTATGCTCACTTTCTCAGCTGATGTTCGCCAATCTTTCTTAACAATTCTTTAGATTATTCGATCCTCTTTTGGTGTTGTTATTTTTTGTCTTCCTCGTCCGGGACTGGTTTTCACGCTTCCATCACAAGAAAACATTTCCAAAATATATTAAATGCTGGATTTTGGACATTTTCGAATATTTGATATGTGGCCCATACTATATTTCTCTTTTCTCAACGTCACAACAGCATTTCGGAAGCCATTGGAATATTCTTTTGTCTTTTTACCCATTAAAATATTCACTTCTGAAACAAATGTAAAAATTTTTTTAAATTACAAGAATTTAAAAATAAACTAGTCTTACTTACTTTAATAAAAAATTTAAACAAAGATTTCTTTACTATTTAATATAAATATAATGTTATTTCCATTAAAATTTAAGGTCGTACGGATATTTATTGTGCATTAATATCCATAAAATAATTTTAATTACGATAATTTAAATATTTTCTTGATAAAAATTCTACAAAAAAACCTATAAATAAACGCATTAAAAATTAAAGTATTACTAACACCAAAAATTTATTTCATAAGTGTTGATTTTCCATACAAAAATTATCTTGAAAATATTTAAATATCATGGTACGGATAATTATTGGAGTATATGTATATAAATGTTATAAATAAGAGTTGGGCTGAAAAGATTACAGAGTTAACCAAGAATTTGATATCAGGGGACATTAGGAAAGTGAGAAGGCATATATTCTATCACAGGAAGCAAAAAACAGACGAGGCAGTTGGAGAGTAAGTCTATCAAATGGAGTTGATAGCTCAGAGAGCTTTTGGATCAAAAGATCAATGGACCTTTCAACAGTTTATTTTATTCTTATTGATTTTATTTTTGATCTCTAATATTCAAAAAGAGAAAAATATTTTTATCCTACAATACATAAATAATGGTCTCAATTATAACATTAAATTCACGATTTAAAATGAAAAAGAAAATAAACCATAATTTTTAGATGTAAAGGACAACAACATAATAATTTAAAAACAACAATTTACTGAAAATGTTCGAAGGTGCAGTAAAGAATCTCTTACTTTTAATATTTAATTATTTAAATATAATTCTAATAGATGTGACGTCATAAAAATTTTCAATAAAAGTGCACAACTAAAAAATTAAAACTGAACAAATAAAATGATTAAATATTTTTGATCAAATTGCATAAAATGAATAAATTAACGGGTGATGCATAAAAAAGTGCACGGCTTTTATCTTTCTAAAATTTGTATTTATGCATTATACTTTAATAGACTAAAACTTTTGTAGCTTTGTGAAGAGTATT
>JBBMKC010199808.1:0-14202 GCA_037834085.1 Bipalium vagum | reverse complement strand
TTTTTCTTATTTTGTTCGTTTTGTACAATATATTACTATAAAAGTAAACTGTCCAATAAACTTGACGAGGACTATATTAATGATTATCTTGTCTGATGAGGAAGCTTTTTCTGGAATTCTAAAGAAAAGTTGTATTAGAATTGGTCCTGCTTTTGCTTATTTATTGTCCTCCAGTTATTTTCTCTCATTCTTGGGGCTGAATTTCTATGGTATTTGGACCAATATTTAATCACATTCAAAGTTGACATAAAAGTCAAACTTTAACAGCAAACACTAGGTATCTTAGTCTTAAAACTAAACATTTATTCAGTAATTATGAGTTTCCAGATCCGATCGTAAGTTACCATAATAAACATAATATAAATAAAAATAATTATTCTTTTTTTGATGAATATTCACGAAAAGACTTCGGGTCATGTTTTTTTTGACAGAAATGACTATCAAGTCTCTTTTTTGACCGATCTCAAATTTTTCAGGTTAATATTAAAGAAATGAATATTAAATCAATAAGCAGCATGGTGATAGGTATTCCATCCTATGCAATCATGTTTTAAGGGAAAACAGGCTGTTATTACTATAATTGTGTTTTACTGATTGTGGTTTTTGAAATTCAAAGAAATTCAAAGTAGCTCTAAATAAACGTGCCCATTAAAAAAAGCACCACTTTTGCACCATCTTTTTTTTCATTTAATTTTGATCTTCACTTAGTTTATTTCTCTCTTTTTCATCAATCTTGGGCAGCGCAGAATACAACACATAATCATCATTTGCACACATAAAAGGAAAACCAAGACTTATCTGAGTCTAGAATGGGGAATTCAAAACTCCCTTAACACATCAGTTCCTAATTATTCCGAAAACATCATATTTAAAAAAAATCCCACTGCTATATCACTTTTCGACCTCAGGGATATTCCTTGTGGATGAGCGAATGAATAAGGATACAATTCCTTGATTCATTCATTAAGAGTTACTTATTTACTCTTTATTGTTCTTACAATTTTATAAAAATATAGATAAATAAATAAAATATAAAAATAAAGATTTTTTACGTTTTGGGTCATAGCTGTGAATCTAGAAGCGATGAGCTCTGGGCAGATTATAGAAGCCAATTCCTGAAAATACGTCGTTTCAAAATCTGTCTTTATTAATTTTTATGCAGAAATTAGGAAGAAATATGAGATTTTTTCTTTAAAATCCAATAAAATGTGGAGAGCCTATGTTCTCAACTGTTTAAAGATGAAATTTATGTTCATTGAACTGTCAACCACAAGATGAATTTTATTGATAGGGAAACTGGTGCTCACACGCAAAGATTTGAATCAATTTTGAGGAAAACTATGGTGATCTCTTGAAATTATATATAAATGAATGAATATGGCACTGAAATATTCAATCGAGAATCTGCGAATCAATTTTTTATTTAATAAATTTTTAAAAAGAAAATTATTTACTTTTGTTATTTTTTGTAATTCGTTTGAAGTCTCTTTTTTGACCGGTCAATCGTATCAAGTATGTTTTTTGACCGAGTCGGTCAAAAAAAACATGATCCAAGACTTCTGATCAACATCCACAGATAGGTTTTCCATTACAGATTCTTAATAAAGTCATAATATATTTTCAATCTTTCTTCGTCTGGATTGTCATAGTCTTCAGATTTTTTCATAAATTTCGTAAACGTTTGTTTTTTTAAATATCTTCTGCAAATATTTTGGCATACTTTTGTGAACCGTCTTGAAAAGATCCAAATATATACCTGCTTCAGAGCCTTGGCTTAACTAAACAAATTCTATTTGGTTTTTATTATTTTTATATTTTGATTAATTTTTACTCCAATGTTTATGAATAAACTTTATTAATTTCTTTTTAATTTTTAATAATATTCTTCCTAAAGCTCATTTCTAGAGGTTTTTCCCAAAGTTATTACATTATTTATATAAATACATCTAAAATTATAGTAAGAATAAGAGGTTTTGTAAAACATACAGGATGTCCCATAAGCTCCCGCGGAAAGTAAACTTAAATATTTCTTAAGCAGATTGAGATATTTAATCACTTACTTTATAAAATTAAAGACAAATCTTTTAATTTTTATTTCATATAAAATACTTACAACAATTGTTCAAAATGAATACCATTAACTAATATACATAAATTCATCCTTTTTACAATATTTAAAAATACGCTATTCAAAGTTTTGGTGATTACACTTTTTATTTCTTCGGTGATTTTTGTTTACAAATCGTCAATATTTTTGATTTCAAATTTGTATATCATATTCTTTAAATGGTCCCATGAATAGAAGTCAAGAGGTGTTAAATCTGATGAACGTGGAGCCCATTGAATTGAACTACCTCTTCAAATCCACTTGTTTGGAAAATGAGGGTCAAGATACCGTCGTACATTTTTTGAAAAATGCGCATGAGCTCCATCTTGCTGAAATACCAGAGACCGTACTTTTTACATTTTCCTCACTTCAAACATAAAATAGTCTTGAATCATTGAAAGATAATTTGGCCATTAACAGTCTCATTTTCAAAGAAATACGGACCGATAATTTTATTTTTTGACAAAGCACACCAAACATTTACCTTCTGGGATTTTCTAGCAGTTTCAAAAGTCACATGTGGATTACTTTCTGACCAATATCTGACGTTATGTTTATTTACTAATCCTTTTAGGTAAAACGTTGCTTCACCTGAAAAGAAAATATTTTCCTGAATACCCACATTTTCTAAAATGGGACCAAGGTTCTGCACATCTCAAATCTGTCTTGTAAATCTTCTTCATATAACTCCTGCATGAAATGGACCTTAAAGGGTTTCAATGGTAACCGTTCTCTCATGATTTGATGAGTTGTTGTTTGCGAAATGGAGCAGGTGGTTGCAACAGATCGAACACTGCATTGTGGATCACTTTCAATAACTTCACTCATTTTCTGAACTTCATTTTCAGTGATCAGCCTTGGTCTTCCAGAACATTCACGATCTTCTACCGAGCCAATCTCACAAAAACGATGAAAAGTCTATCTTATAGCACTTTCATTTGGTAAGGTTTTTCCAAATTCGACATTTACTTTTCGTTTAAAAACACAAATCGAGTTGAATTTGGCCATTTAAAGTACATTTTTGATTCTTAACTTCAAATCAAGTAGCATTTGCTAAATCTAATTTTAAAATATTAAAACAAAACCTAGACTTACATATTTTAATATTATATAAATAGAAATTTCTATCGACTGAATTTAATGAAAGATATTTAAGTTTACTTTCCACGGGGACTTATGTGACACCCTGGTAAATCTTATACAATTGGGCCTCATATAACGCGGTTTATAAATTGTGGCATAGTTTTGTGCAACACGTTTTATATAACATGGACTTTACAAAAATTATGTCATTTCTATTTTCTATTTCAATTTATATAAGAATATATTTTTGTTATAACTGATCAATTAATGAACTAAAAATTTAACAAGTTTAAAACTGTTAAATATTTTTAAAATGTAATTAATAAATTGTAGTAAGTTTTATTTTCATTTAAATGTTTTGAATTTCAGTTAATATTTAAAATTCAGACTTTTAATTGAATATTAGATGAAAAATATTAAATTTAGAAAGTTAAGGATATTATTCAAAAGAAGAGAAAGTTTATTTCCATAGCAAAAAAGATTAATATTCTAGATTCCCTCAAAAAAGACAAGAGACCATTGTCTACTGCAAAAAAATTATTGTTGAATAAGGCAGCAGTTAGAACTATTTAAAAAATTGAAAAATAATGGGAAAAAGGTTTACGGTGAAACACTTCACAACAGAGAGTAGCAGGGTCCACCATTTATTCAAAGCCATGGTTCAATTATGGAGGTTTGGCAAGCAATCAGAAATTTTACTATTTTCCTAAACTAAAATATGTAACTTTAGCTCGAAATCACTAACTCCACTCTATTTAATGTTGTGTTCGTTTAATATTACAGTTACAAAAATTTTAACTCGATTGAATCAAAACAATCACAATAACACTTTATTAGATACTTCAAAACCTTTAAAAAAAATCGCAAAAGCATAATCAGCTGTTAGAAAATTACCAAATCAAAACTGATCAAATGTAATGAAATAGATTTTCATTACCAAATCTCAAATTAATTCTAAACAGCCGTCAAGTTAATAATCAAACACAAATAAACAATGACACATTATTAAAGCAAAAATTCAATGTAACATATATAAAAGAAAATTAAGAATAAAAACAAAATCGAGAATATCCTCACCCAGAGCGACAGTGGGTCCTCGGGTCGTCCTCTAGATCATTTTCAGGTCACCTTTGGATTCACAAGCTTGATGGGTCCCATTGTGAAATCGACGGCGAGATTTAGATATATTAGGTTGGTGCGAAAATAATGCATCTTTTTGCATTGTATAACTAAAGCATTTTTTAACTAAAAATACACTTTTTAAAATCTAGTTGTTATTCTTAGTAATATTCACTTGTTTAAGAACATTAATTAAATAATAATTTAAAGTAAAATTTAAATATTTCATAATTTATTTAGAAATGAAAACTATTTATTTTAGATGTCGAAAAAGGACTTCCGTAAAACATATTTTTATGAGTTCAAGCTAAGCAGAAGAGCTGCGGAAACAGCACGAAATATTAATTCAGTATGAGGCATAGGAAGCATGAACAAAACAACAGTTCAGCGTTGCTTCTTAAAGTTTGAAAACAATAATTATAGTCTGCAGGATAAAGAAGATCGTGACCGTCCATCAGCTGTAAAAAATGATCAATTAGAGGCTGCCGTCGGATCTGATTCTAGGAAAACCACAGAGAAGTTGCAAAAGAACTTCAGGTTCACCATTAAACAATTGTGAGACACCTCGGACAAATTGGAAAAGTGAAGAAACTGGACAAATGGGTGCCAGACGAGCTCAATGCAAACCAAAAATTACATCGTTTTGAAGTTGCGCCTTCCCTTCTTTTCCGTAACAAGAACAATCCATTTCTCAATAGAATTGTAACATGTGATGAGAAATGGATTTTGTACGATAATAGACAACGCTCTGGTCAATGGCTGGACAAAAGTGAACCTCCAAAAACCTTTCCGAAACAAAAATTGCAACAGAAAAAGGTAATGATAACTGTTTGGTGGTGCGTACATGGTTTGATCCATTTCAATTTCCTGCATCCTGGAAAAACGATTACGTCCAACAGTTACTGTCAGCAAATCAACGATATGCACCAAAAATTACAAATTTTGAATCCAGCTTTGGTAAACAGAAAAGGATCAATCATTCTTCAGGATAATTTCAGACCACACATCGCAATATCAACCTTGCAGAAATTTAACGAACTGGGTTACGAAATTCTGCCCAATCTTCCATATTCCGCAAACTTAGCACCAACAGACTTCCACTTTTTCAAACATCTGCAAAACTTCCTTCAAGGTAAGTGCTTCAAAAACCGAGTCGATGCTGAGAAGGCCTTCTTGGAATTTGTGAGGTGCACACAAACTGATTTCTATGTTTTTGGTATCAACAAGCTTATTTTGAGTTGGCAGAAATGTGTGGAATCACAAGGATGTTACTTTGATTAATAAATGTTTGTTTGGTCCGAATTATGATATGCTAAGTTTGAAGTTATAAAAGATGCATTATTTTTGCACCAACCTAGTTTACTTTTAATAATATTTCAATATTTTATATTTATTATTATTATTATTATTATTATTATTATTTATATTATTATTATTATTATTATTATTATTATTATTATTATTATTAGTAGTAGTAGTAGTAGTAGTATTTATAATTATAATTATTATTAATATTATTTACCTTAGTATTATTATTATTCACAATCTATATGGTTTGTGCCTTTGGCAAACACAATTATAAAGTTATTATACAAACAATACAAAGTATTAATTAATTTGTAGATATATTAAATACAAATTATACATTTTTGAATAGTATTAGGTAAACTTTTTTCATACACTTAATTATTTTTTATAATAACATATCAAGGATTTTTTAT
The DNA here is from genome assembly GCA_037834085.1 of Bipalium vagum. NCBI lineage: Eukaryota > Metazoa > Platyhelminthes > Tricladida > Geoplanidae > Bipalium > Bipalium vagum. Next base: position 8,172 of record JBBMKC010199808.1, on the reverse strand, counting down.
GTATTCGAAAGAAGTTAAACTAATTGATTAAAATAATTAATAATTTGCGAAATCTCGGAGAATCATGTAGCTCAATAGCAAAGAAGTGTAAATGACCGGGCAGCAGTGCAAAGTGTTATTGATTACAAAATTTGAAAAACAAAGAAGAAAAGATATACCAGGAAGAAAGTTTGTCAAGATTTTATTTCTATTTCTGAAATATCATCATTCATCAAGACCAAAGTGTTTTTAAAAGCAAAAGAGATACCTTTTGTGCCTAAGGTTATCAGTTCTACAAATTTTCCACAATCTTCTCCAATCGAAGATTTCTTAGGCATTCCAAAAGCTCTTGTATATAAAATAACTGGAGAGCAAAAAACTTTAAACAATTAAAAAAGGAATACGACTTTGCTTGAAAAATAATAAACACAAAGTATTCCCAAAAGACTTGCAGAGGTATAAGGACAAAGTTGAGACATGTAGCCGATCATGGTTCATGCTCCGTTTTAAATTAATGAAAATATATTGTTATTAGAGTACAGTTTTATCTGAAATATAATTTTATTTAAAAACTGCTGTCTGTTACTTTTTCGGTAAAGATTAAATTAGTCCAGATTTCTTGTTATCACCGGTTAATATTAATTATTTAATGATCTTATTGCAGCTCAAAACAAAATCTAAATATAAAATAAATACGGAAATATTTCAACTGAGATTAATAATAAATTTATATGCTAAGAGTGGTAATAACTTTTTGGGATAATGTTTCTTAAGATAATGGGTACATACTTAAATTCTAAGAAAGAAGAATTAAAAAGAATTACAATTAATTCTAATAAAAGAATTACATTTTATTTACAATTAATTTACGAAATTAAAGACTTGTCGCTTTAACAAGGGTCTTCAAAAAACTGAAAATGGATGTTACTTCAATCAATATCTTATATAAAAAATACGGATATGTTAAACTAACGGAAATTAATAAATATGGTTTTATTGTTCTTATTTTAGAATTATTTTAATTATCTTTTTATGTGAAATTTAAAAGTAAAACACAATTTGGAAATATATTAATTATTGTTTAAGCAGTGTTGAAATAAGTTCACTCTAGGTTTTCTATTAAGCGAAATTTTATGAAAACCAAAATATCTATAATATGTGAGTTTTCAGCTTAATTTAAGTTTAGTTTCATTATTGGAGAAATGAGTTAGAAAAAGTTCAGTTGCTGTCTCCATTTGCAAAATGCTTTCTTGGTGATATTTTAGTTAAATAATTTATAATTAATTCGGTTTATTTTAAATATTATTAAATTTATTATTATTTTCTATTTCGAAGTTTCTTTTTGATTATTTTAATTATGATATTAATTTAATTTTAACAAAGTGTTTTCCGAAATATTTAATCATTTAAAAGAAATTCAAAATGTAAATCTAAGATTTGAATATCGTTTTAATTTAAACTCTGTAAATAAGAACCAAAATATAAAATAACAAATGTAATTTAAATAAGATAATTATAATTATATTAAAATAAAAAATATTTTAAAAGATAATTAAAACAAATGGCGCCGAAAGATTGTTTTAAACCCATTTTAATAATTAGTATATGATCAAATCTTATGTTCATTAAGTATTTTTTCTTTTTCATTAAATTATTTTCTATTTTAAATAAAACAAAGACGATAAAAACCTTTTAAAATGAAAAATAATTTAATGTTAATAAAATTCATTAATTTTAATGTTTAAATATAAACACTGAAATTTAGAAAATAATTTTTAATGTTTTTATTCAATGAAATATATAAAAATTTGTATTTTTAACAATAATTTTAAATTTAAATATTTTTTATAATTAACTGACTTATAATTTTCTTTTTAAATAAATATAAAGGATATTTAAAATTATTAATGATTAATGACTTTTAAATCTATAATTTAAAACTTAAATTAAATTTCCTTAATGTTATCAACCATTTAATAAATTTGTTTAAATTATTACAAAAAATTAAATATTTGATTGTAGTCATGAAAAATTTTGAGTAGGTTTTTAGTTTATAGATATATGTAGCCTCTAAAAAATAATATTTATTTCCACGTTTTTAATGCTATTTTAATTTTTTTAGAAGTCGATTAAGAAATCGAAATAATCAGAACACATTTAATAACAATAAACCCAGGGAAACAATTTATGATGCCAGACAATTGTTATCTGCCAAGAGAAATGTAAGAAACGATTTCAATGGAAATGTAAGACGTGGAAATATTACCGATGCGAGATCATTACTTTCAAATCGGCCTAAAAGTCTTGATTTCACGATACCTAAAAAGACTGTTCATAATAATTTATTTAATCAAAATAGATTAAACAATTTTAATTCCCAATCAAAAGTTAGTCTATCTACAAATAAATTTAGTGGAAAAAACTTTTCCGATCTTCACACATCACAAGGAATCTTTTCAAACACCAATTTAGGGATATTCAACCAAAAACCCAAAGGTGCAAATAGATCAAACATTGCAACGCCTAGAATGTCCAATCAATTGAAAAGACCAATTTTCAACATTTTGAACAATATCTCTGAACAACAACATCAACCGAAACAGCGAAAACGAGAGTCCAGTATATCAGAATTGAAGTTTACCATAAAAAACGATCAGAAAAACATTCAAGTCGACAATTCAAAAAAGCCAGCGTTAATGACATCAAAATTTGCCGTAACTAACCAAAACAGTTCGGCTTCCTCGAAACCAAGTTTCGTTTCACCCATACAAGGCTATCGAATTGAAGTTAAAAACCTTCACCACCAAGTTACCGTGGATGACGTTTATGAATTATTTACTAGCTTCGGTGGTGAATTACGTTCCTGCAATTTGGTACGATCTGGCTTTGCCGAAGTAGTTTTCAGGCGGTTGTCCGATGCAGAAAAGTCAATCGAAGAATTTCACGGTCGAGAGCTCGACGGCAAGCCAATGAACCTGAAATTGGTGACGCCAGCCGTCGAATCCGTTAAAGAAACTCCCAATAGCGAAATCAAAGTGAAACTGTCCCGTATCCAGTAATTTAATCATTATTGAGTATAATATAATTTTTCTGATTTCTGATAACTGTTGTCATTTTTTGTTAACTCACTCCTAATCAACAAATAAATCTTTTTTGAAAGATTATATAAATTAAATTATTGATTTTTTTATTGAATTTGAGTAGCTGAAAAGTGAGTATTTCGGGTTTTTTATAGTTAAACCACTTTATACAGTCGCTTAAGTATGTGAATTGACAATCAAATAATGGTGACTGTCTGTGAGAGGCTTTATTCTCTGTGTTGTATTTAAATGGTAGGATTGTTAACTGAAAATTGAAATTGTGTTTTGAATGGTACACTTTCTTATGCATGGACTGTTGCTGATTATCTGTGGAATAAGTGATTCGTAAACTGTCACAAGAACAATTTTTTATTATTACCAAATTGGATTGGAACTATAAGGAACACGTGACTGTAATTATTATAGATGAACATGAAAGTAACTGGAGTTGTTATGGGAACGTAGATTGTTGACAAAGTTAGAGGATTGAATGATTTGTCAATAAAATTGTCGCATTTTTTATTTTTAATTTGAGTAAATCCTGTAAAGAGGTGCATAAATAGTGAGTGCACCTCATTAAGTAATAAGGTTCAACCAAGTCTAGCATTTCGCAAATATTCCTCGCCGATAAATCATTTCGTTTATTTATAAATGGGTAATCAATAAATCTTAATTATTAAATAATTGATTATTACAATCGATTGTTAGTTTTTGAATAATTGACTTAGAAAATTAATTTATTTTTGTTCTGTGATTGTTGAATGTTGTGAAGGTAATTTCGTGGAAAAGTGTTTGTCGATTTCGGTCTCTATCACAAATCTATACGTATAATTCCAGACTCAGTCATCAGCCTGCAAACAATATTGACGTCAACAAAGATGCCGTTTTCAGAAGTATTTACGCAAAATCCATGGATATATCAAGGTTAAATAATAAACCGTTCCGGTTTTCTGTTACTCTGTAATTTTTGCTTTGGAAATGAGTTGCAGTTTACTTGTTTTTTAAACAAGTTATTTTGTAACGACTTATTCTATGTAGTGATAATATATATTAATATAATTTGATTTTATTGATTGTCTGGAAAATGGTCTTATTTCATCATTTTTTCAAGTCAATCTTGAATGTTAAAAGTTTTTGATTTTATTTCAGTTGATCTCAGTAGAAAATCAAGCTTAGCTTGATGGATTAATTGGAAGTTGGAGATTTAAATGTTAATTATGATTAAATTTAATCAGGGTTTCTATATGAATTTTAAATTATGTAAGAAATGGTGAGATAGTTAGTTCATGCTTAATATACAGAGAAGTTCGGCTTATCCGAATCATCGGGATCATAAATTTTGCTTCGGTATTTCTGAAACGTGATAACAGATTGATTGCATAATAACCAAATATTTATTGTAACAACAATATTTAATAAAAGTCTGAAAGTATGATGTAATTTAAATAATTTGGTGGATTTATAATTTCATTTTTTACTTGAATCAATAAGTAGTTAATTTTTTGTAAATATTCTATTATGAAGCAATGTCATAGTTTCAAACGAAGCTAAAACTTCCTCTTTCACAAAATTTTCATTATCATTACTAATTGTTCTATTAAGGAAGATGCTATTTCATAGACGGTAACGGCTGAATTTGTATAAATACCAAAATCTATATTTACACATCAGGTTTTACACGTTCTTTTATCTCATAAAACAAATGTCTTTCAACAAGTTCCTAGTACCCACCTTGAAATTCAACTTTTCATTGAAATTCAACTGGGTCAATAATAGGTTAACCAGTCTTGGTTGTTCTTGTACATTGTGAAAACTTCAAATTTTAAGCTAGTAGAATTTGAGAAATAAGTAATCCTGAAAAGAATGTGATTCAAAATAAATAATAAAACCTTTTTTAAAAAGGTGCGTAGTATGTTGATCATTTAAGAAAACAACATACACACTGAAGTCTTAATTTTTGTAATAAAGAAAAAGTTAGATTTTTGTTTAAATTTGTTGCTAAAGAAAATTATTAATAATTTTTTTGGTATTAAATCCTGATAATTGTTTTTGTCGGAATTTATTTTTTCAAGTTATTAATAAAAAAAACTTTAAAAGAAAAGTTTGTTGAACTTCGATATGACAGAAGGTCTTTTGCCAAGGTTAATTTAATATTTCTTATGTTATACAGTTTTTACAGAATACTGTCTTTGTAAAAATTTTGTTCACCCCATATAAAAAATATAAATTTTAACATATATATTAATGTGTATTTATTTAGTTTAAAATAATTGCTTAAATATTTAGTTTATGATAAACTATTTTTAAAAATTTAAATATAATCATAACTGAAAAAGAAAATAATAAGGAATTGAGTTTATTATAACTCTTAATAATAAAGTGTAAGTGAATTTTTAAATTCATAATTTCAATTAATTAAAAATCTTTTGAGAACGGAAATATTATTTCACGTTTATGTTTTTGTTTAATAAAATTTCCCAAATTCTTCTTTTTTTCTTCCACCATTTACGATCTAACAAATTAGTTGTTAGATTCGCTATTTTAACTTCATTTTATTTTAACTTTAAATTTTATTTCATTTTTTTTACAATTGTTGAAAAATAATTAGGAAATCTTTCGTATATTTTTTATCTTTTTAGAACTGGATTACCTAAAAAATCAAATATTAAAGAAGTTTTTTAAAAATATTATTACAATATAATAAGCTCCTTCTGCAATATTACATTCAATCAATATTATATTTATATTTAATTGTTTTGATAATTATATTGCTCGTAAATCTTTCTGTTTCAAATCCCAAAATATTTAATAAATTTATTTCTTTGAGGAAATTTATCCTGGCAGCCTATTAATATTATTGATTTATTATTATTTTTTTTTATTATATCATTATTATTACTACTACTATTGTCTTTATATGAAAATTTATTTCCTTTAATTAAATTTATTTTCGATTTAATTAGCTATATCATTTTTTTCATATGGAACTGAATTAAATATTTATTTTTCATTTTTGAATTAATTTTTGATTCGGTTATTCATATATCCTAATATTTAATAAATTAAAATCTAAATTATTTTCCTAGATCAAAAATTTAATAAATTCTTTGCATTCAATGTAAAATTTGTTAGGTTATTTTTAATTTCATGATGATGTAAACAGTTTTTTGTGAATTAAATATAAAATAATTAATTGCACATTTATATATTTTGGAAAATTTCTTTAAATATTTGTTTTAAATGATTTTTTAATCTTATGATTTATTAAAGAGTTTGAAAAATAACTGTTACAATCATCATAAAAAGTCATTTTGCTTTAGAATAATTATTTTAAAAATTATAATTTTATTTGTTATCTTTTAGGTCTAAAAAGTTTATTACATCCAAATTTAAGATAGAATAAAATTAGATTTTAAAAATTTAAAGTCCTGCTCCAGCTGCTATTTCTTTTGGTAGACTTGTCCCTGCAAAGATTGCTCCAAGAATTGAAATTAATGGAAAAACTCAACCTTCTCTTTATTTTCCTTCTGCTTTTTAAATTTCCTCTTTAATGTCATTAAATAATTTTTGTCTTAAGTAATATTATTAATATTAATATAGACCCTTAAAGGTTTTGTATTTTGATTTTCCCACATCAATAATATTTTTAATTTTTCTTCAGTTATTTTAGTCATTTCTATAGAAGATAATTTCGTTATAATTAATAATAAATAAAAAATTTTACATTTAAAACTTTATTTCTTTAATTAAACAATAAATATTGCTCCAGTAAGGCTATCAAGGTCTTCAACCGATTCAACAAAGTTGTCAGAGCCTTTGATCTATCCAATGAAAATGAAATATGTCTCATTCAAAAGTTTCTATAATAATTTTTCAACAGATTTGCTATATATATCTTCGTTCATGAGATATTAAGAATCGAATATTTAAAATTTCGAATAATTATAAAACAGATTATTTTAAAATTTTTCGAATGGAGTATGATTTTTCTAAAAGATTTTTGTATGTCGCTTAATATTTCTTCATCAAAATTTTAAAATTTATTCCAGTTTTTTTTAATTAGGCTACACACACAGAATCTCAATTTAATATCCTTTTTAGGAAAATAATTTATTAAGAGTCGAAAATGGTAAAAATACATGTAAAATAAAAATCTGGGTAGAAAATGTTTTTGCAGTGAGATAGAGAATTGTATGCTGATAATTATCATTTAAAATAAAAAATATGTCATAGATTTAGTTTCTGAGATATTATGAAAATAAAAAAAAATCAATAATTGGATCAGAAATAATGATCGGATCAAAATGAAAATTATACCGGCAGATAGAAAATTTAATTTTAATCTAGATCATATACATAAATATTTCAAAGAATAGATTAAAATTATAAATTTTTCTATGTAAATAATTTTTGTATGTCTGTCTGTGCAATTGAATTAAAACGGTATATGATTTTGTTTTAATTTTATTTTTAAATATTTTGAAAGTTTTTAATATAAATAACACCTTTAAATTACAATGAAACAGGTCGAACATTTGCTCCAAATTATAAAGGGTTCATGAAAGCAAAAGTCAATATTTAATTTTTATAAAAAAAATTTTTTGATGCTGAAATTAATAGGTTTCTTTAGATTTCCAATATTTCTCTAGGATAAATGATAAATGATTGGGATAAATAAATGTCTGAAAATTTATAATATCTTTCCCTTGCAAAATAATCTCAGCGGTCAGAGCAGTCCATGCGCATGTGATGGGTCATGGGTTCGAATCCCAGTATCTCCGAATAATTTTCAACTAACAATTATAATATAATTATTATTGATTCATATATAAAATTAAACTTCGTCAAAATGAAAGGGTCACAAAACGATAATAATAATAATAATAATAAAAATATTAATAATATTAATAAATTTTATAATATTAAAAAATAAATTAATTAAAAATTAAAAATAAAACAAAGAAAATTAATAATAATAATAATAATATAAGAAGAATAAGAAAAAGAATAAGGATAATTGGAAATGACAAAATAATAAATATTTTTTTTCGAATATACGCCTTTTATTAAATGAATACAAAATTTATTCAAATATATATTTTCATGAAACATG